>JABSNV010000916.1:0-81084 GCA_024085815.1 Flaveria linearis | reverse complement strand
GCCATCTGAGATCCGAAGTTTCTTGGGTTTGGCGGGTTATTACCGAAGATTCATTCAAGACTTCTCCAAATCGCTTCCCCACTAACCAAGTTGACCCGGAAAGACGTGAAATTTTGTATGGGGTCAAGCTCAAGAAAGGCATTTGAAGAGCTGAAGACGAGGTTGACCCAAGCTCCAGTTCTGTCATTACCCAAGGGAAGCGAAGATCTAGTGGTTTATTCTGATGCTTCTTATTCTGGATTGGATGTGTTTGATGCAGAGGGGAAAGGTTATAGCTTATGCATCCCGGCAGTTGAAAGTTCATGAGGTTAATTACCCTATTCATGACTTTTGGAGCTAGCAGCCGTGGTTTTTGCATTGAAGATTTGGAGGCACTATCTCTACGGAACGAAGTGCACCATTTTACAGACCACAAAAGCTTGAAGTACTTCTTCGAGCAAAAAGATCTGATATGAGGCAACGGCGATGGTTGGAGTTCATAAAGGATTATGATTGTGAATCCATTATCATCCGGGCAAAGCCAACGTAGTGGCGGACGCCCTTAGTCGAAAAGAGAGGCCCGAGCCAATACGGGTGAAGGCGTACCAATTGATCATGACCTCGTGACGTGATGAAGCAAGTGAAGAGTTCCAAGATGAGGCGTTGAAGGAAGATCATCTTAACTCTGAACGAATGAGAGGTCTGGTCGTGAACTGGGTGAAAACACGTTGGGTGTCAAGACTCGGTTCGGCGTATGTGGATTCCTCGTCTTGGGGATCTACGGGTAAAGATCATGGATGAATCTCACAAGACTCGGTACTCTATTCATCCCGGTGCTACCAAGATGTACCAAGACATGAAGAAAGATTATTGGTGGCCGGGTATGAAACGTGATGTGGCGGAGTACTGAGTAGATGCCTTACTTGTTTGCAAGTGAAGGCCGAACACCAGAAGCCGTATGGAAAGATTCAACCCTTGGATATACCGGAATGGAAGTGGGAGCACATCACCATGGATTTCATCACAAAGCTGCCACGTACCCCGAAAGGGTATGATACTATATGGGTGATTGTGGATCGTCTGACGAAGAGTGCTCACTTCTTACCGATGCGCGAGACATATTCATCCGAGAGGTTGCCGATCTTTTCATAAAGAGATTGTGACTCGTCATGGTGTACCGGTGTCGATTGTGTCTGATCGCGACACCCGGTTTACATCCAATTCTGGAAGAAATTCCACGATGCTATGGGGACGAGGTTGCATATTAGCACGGCTTATCATCTTCAAACTGATGGTCAGTCAGAAAGGACCATTCAGACTTTGGAGGACATGCTCGGGCATGTGTTATTGACTTCGGGGGAAGTTAGGATGACCACCTACCGTTAGCTGAATTCTCGTACAACAACAGCTATCATGTCAGTATTGGCATGCCACCCTATGAGATGCTATACGGCAGGAGATGCAGGACACCCGTTTGTTGGGGTGATATTGGTCAGAAAGAATTGGGAGCGTCGAAGTGATCGAGGCTACGATTGAAAAGCTCGAAAGGATCAAAGCATATATGAAGGCAGCCAAAGACAGACAGAAGTCGTATGCTGACAACGACGCAGACCGATTGAGTTCCAGTGGGGGACCGGTTATGTTAAAGGTCTCACCTTGGAAAGGAATCATTCGATTCCGGAAGCGGGGTAAGTTGAGCCCGCAGTATATAGGCCCTTTCCGAATTGTTGCTCGAGTAGGGGAGGTGGCCTATTGGTTGGATCTACCAGATGAGTTAAGTGGAATTCACCCGACCTTCCACGTATCTCATCTGAGAAAATGTTTGGCCGATGAGGATCTGATCGTTCCACTGGAAGATATCGAAGTAGACGAACGGCTCAACTATGTAGAGCAACCAGTGGCGATCGTCGATCGCAAAGAGAAGAGGTTAAGAAATAAAGTGGTTCCCCTTGTGCGTGTACAGTGGCGGCATAAGAAGGATCCGAATCAACGTGGGAAACTGAGGAAGAAATGAGACAGCTTTACCCACGATTGTTCGAGGAATAACAGGTTTCGGGGACGAAACCTAAATAAGGGGGGTGGACTTGTAACACCCGGAAGTTTGACTTTTGAAGTGATATGCGACTGAGACTCAGTCGCATGGAATTCAATCGCATGATGCTCGGACGATTGAAGCTCAACGTATGACTGAGTTCAATCGCACGACTGAAGGTTCAACCGCATGGAACTCATGCGACTGGAGGTCCAGTCGCATAGTGTTCATGCGACTGAAGGTGCAGTCGCCCCTGGACTTCGGGCGGTGAGCTGTACCTATAAAAGAAGAGCAGCTCTCTTCTTTCCCCAACACTTACATTTTTCAGTCGGGAGAAAGGGCAGAGAGCGAGAGAACAGAGAAAGAAGAGAAAGAAAGGGAGAACGTGGTGATTCGGGCACGAGATTTGTCGAGAAGCTAGCCAAATCGAAGCTCTTCATCTTCTCCTTGATAATGTGAGTTCTAGAACCCCTCATTTACTTGTTTTCATATGATTTTGGGGCTGGATCACAATAAAACCCTATTTTTGAATAGTGTGTATGTTTGACCCATTTGGTGAAATCTTGGGTAACGTGTTTATGGTACGAATTAGGACTTGCACTAGCTTGTATAATGTCCTAGTATGATCCCCTGAGGTTTAAGAAGGCTAATTTGGGCTAGAAATGAGTTTGGAAGGGTTTGAGACTCGTAGGTCGCGGCTGCAGTTCGTGATGAACTCCAGTCGCTGCCCAGTTAGGGTTATGCGACTGGAGGGCCAGTCGCACGACTGAGGGAAAACAGATGTTCAATCGTACGATTAAGGTTCAGTCGTGCGGATGGGGCTCAATCGCCCGATAGACCATACGACTGAGGGATTCGGTCGCATAGGTCCATTCGCATGATAGTTTAGTCGTACGTATGAGGTGAATCGCCTAATAGTCCATTCGTATAGAGTTCATTCGTACGATAGGCGGTTCATTCGCCCGAATGTAAGTCCAGTCGCCTGATTGCCCAGTCGCACGACCCAGTCGCATGGAGGCCATGCGACTGTGGTAGGTTCAATCGCCCACATAGGGCTGATGTGAATGAGGATGCAGGTGCAGTACGATGTAAACATGATAAGTATGATGTTGCCCTATATGATGGTTATGACTGATGATTTGTAGATGTTTATGTTCCTTAGGATTATGTATGTTTATCTTTCCGAAACTTCACGAATAATGAGAATGAATGAATGAGTATTATGTAACGTAAAGTGAAAGATAATGAAAGAGGAACACGATGAATGCATGTACTAACGAACGAACGAAAAGAAGAATGATGATGAATACATGCATTAACGAACGAACGAATTATGTCTTGCAAGCATTGAATAAGTCGATTGGTCCTTCTCTGTGATTGACCATGGTCATGGTACCTCTACCTCATACCCCTAGTACTGTGGCATACGCTTAGATTCACGGCCCAGTAGCTAAGGCTACTGTGGCATACGCTCTATTGATTCACGCCCAGTAGCTAAGACGGATCGGGGTATAGCATATGGTATTGGTACATCAGAATTCAATGTGCAAGTAAGGATGAAACGGGATCCTTGTCATTCGACCACAGTAATCATAGCCGAGTGCTATGAAGTGGGTAAAGTCTGACGGATCCATATGAGAAGTTAAAGATAACGATGTATAACGAATGATGAAGATAATAATGAATATTATCTCTGGTACGTATGAATGAACGTAAAGAATGTACGCAAGAACGTGAACGAGAACGATGAATGGTACACGAATGAAAGTTAATGAACGAATGATGATAATAGTAACAATATTATCTAAGTGTACGTATGTTGTATGACCGGATGTATGAAAAGACAGTTTAACAAGTAAAAGTATGTTTATTATAAAACTAGAACTCACTCAACAACGCTGACTTTTTATGTGTTTCCAGTTGGCAGGTAGGGTTGCTGGGGATGGCACGAGGCGGCTACTCAGCTCTTTTGGGATGGCATTCTCCTTTTGATAATGCTGCAACGTCATGTGTTGTGGGCCCATGATGCACGCAACACATTGTGTTGCATGCCGTCAGGAGATTCCGTAGGTTCCGATGTACGGAAGTACTTAAGGAAATCTCCTTTATGATGAAAAATATTATATGTTTATAGTAGTGGTCACTGTTTATGACCCTATGATTGTTGAGGATTCACATAAACGAGATTATCCTCAGTTTCATATGCTTCAGCAACAATCATAGTAAAAGTAGGCATTGTAAAGATGTAATTAGAAATGATGAAATCTTTTGTATAATGCTTTTGTAATGTAATGCAACATTAGATGTTTTGTAACTGACGTACGTTGTATTAAATGGCAAAAGTATTTATAGTAAAAGAAAAGTTTATCTTGAATGTTTCCGCTGCATTGTTTTATTTAAATATATGCGATGAATGACCAACTGTGAGGTTCCCGGGATCGGGGCCTTACACCCAGACAATCATATGAGGCATGACCATATTGATCAGATTTCATATTGATTATAACTAAAAGCACCCATTTTGACCCGCCAATATGCACAATAATTGACTTATACAAATATGCTTAATAATTTGATACATAAGCTGTATAAAAACATGTTGACCCATACCAAATAAAACCGCTTTGAACCATAACTAATACCATCCGTTTGATCCATAACAAATACCACTCATTTGACCCAAAACAAATATCAATCATTTTGAACCATATCTAATATCACCCATTTGACCCATAACCAATATCACCCAAGCTGACTTATACTCAATATCAACAGTTACGACCCATAACCATTATCACTCATTTTGACATGTTTTGACCTGTTTTGACCCGTTTTGACCCATAACCTATTAACAACCCGTTTTGACCCATATCAAATACCAACCGTTTTGACCCATTTCCAATACCACCCTTTTTGACCCACAACCAATACCACCCGTGTTGACCCATACCAAGTTTCATAGTGTCGAGCCATAACCGATATCACCTATTTTGACCCATAAATAATATCACCCAAGATGGCCAATACCAATATCAACCGTTTGACCCATAACCAATATCACCCAAGCTAACCCATATCTAATATCAACTGTTTCGACCCAGAACCAATATCACCCATTTGACCCACATCCAATATCACCAAGTTGACCCATAACTTAATCACCCATTTAACCTATACCAATACCTCCCGTTTTGACCGATACGAAATATTAGTTGTTTTGACCCATAACCAATGCCACCCATTTTGACCCATAACCAATACCACTCGTGTTGAACCATACCAAAATTCAGTCATTTTAAGCCATAACTAAAATCACCCATTTTGTCCATAACCAATATCACTCAACCCGACCCATACCAAGTATTAATCGTTTACGACCCATAACCATATTACTCATTATCACCCACAATAAATATCACCAATTGACCCATAACCTATCACCCGTTTTGACCCATACCAATACCATCTGTTTTGACCCATAACCAATATCAGCCGTTTTGACGCATACCAAATATAAATTGTTTTGACTCATAACCAATACCAACCGTTTTGACACATAACCAATACCAACCATGTTAGCGCATACAAAATTTCAATCGTTTGATTTATAACCAATAACACCCATCTTGACTCATAACTAATATCACCCAAGTTGACCCATACCAAATATCAACTGTTTTGACCCACAACCAATATCACCCATTTTTACTCATAACCTATATCACCCGTTTTGACCCATTACCAAAACCATCCATTTTGACATATACCAATATCATCCGTTTTGACCCATACCAAACACCATTCATACTGACCCATTTTTGACCCACAACCAATACCACCCGTGTTGACCCATACCAAGTTTCAATAGTGTCGAGCCATAACCGATATCACCTATTTTGACCCATAAATAATATCACCCAAGATGACCAATACCAAATATCAACCGTTTGACCCATAACTGTAAGGCCCACCTTTCTCAGGGAAGCCTCACAGTTGGCCATTCACAGCGAACATAGATTTAAAGCAATATTTACTCATATGTGTATAAATATATATATATTGCAGCGGAAAAATATACCGTAATTCAACCCATTATAACGTAGTTAAATTAAATTATAAACATTGTCTTTAAACATCAAAACTATTTAAATGTCCTTTTAAGCTTTTCTTTATCGGGGATGCCAGCCTTTGAGTGCCAAGAAGCTTCCATTCCATGCTCACATCCCATAAGCTCTAACTCTTACCTGTCAACTGATATGCATACAAAAGTCAGCTTCGCTGAGTGAATTCTAGGTTTACTTTGCTAAATACTTGCATAAGAGATATTAGCTTTATCAGTTGAAAACAATCATTGTCTATCAAAATATAAATACACACAAGCTATCACTTTATCATTACTTTATCATTTGTTGTTATTTATTACTCTTCTTTATCCGTCAATTCTCTGTCACTATCGGTGCCTAGGCTCGCCTAGGACTTTACCGACATGCCAATTAAGGACTTACTGCCGTACCCGATCAGGCCATTATTGTCATGCCAATTCAGGACTTACTGACCTGCCTGTTCGAGCATACTTTATCACTTTATCACTGGTGAGGGTACAACGAATGCAACCCTCCTTTATCAATTGCTTGCAAGGCTTTACTTTATCACTTTATCAAGGTACATGTTATGGGCCTCATAACCTTTCTTTATGTTTCACTGTCATGTTTAAGTTATACATAATATAACACAACACAATAAATAATAAGAAGCAAACTCTTAGTCTAAGCATTCACATTTCATCAATCATGAGAGATGTACCAGATAACTGACCCTCCGCGGGACAGCGGGGTTCGGGGGCGGCAGCCCCTGATAGCGGGGTTCTAGGGGCGGCAGCCCCTAGTGGGGTCCAAGGGGCAACGCCCCTGGCTGGGGCCGGGCTGCCAGGTCAGCGCGCCCGAAAATTATTTTGAACTATTTAAAGGCACATTTTTCTTTAGGAAAATTTGCTTTCTTAATAAAAGGGTCTTAAAGACCGTCATCATAAAAGTATGTAATTTAGTATGCATATCACTCCAAAACATTGAAAACCATGACTCCTTCGGAATTTATAATGTGCCCTAAAAACTGCACCTCCCGTAGCCAGAAGGCACATTTAGAGAACTTTGCATACAGTTTCTCCCTTCGTAAAGTTTCTAACACCTCCTTGATATGACAAGCGTGATCTCCTTTGTTCTTTGAGTATATCAAAATATCGTCAATGAAGACTATCACTGATCGGTCCAACATCGGGCGACACACGCGATTCATTAAGTCCATGAAGGCCGCAGGAGCATTGGTTAGCCCGAAAGACATAACCAGGAACTCATAGTGGCCATAGCGTGTTCGGAAGGCCGTCTTTGGGATATCTTGCTCCCTTACCTTCAGTTGATGATATCCGGATCGGAGATCTATTCGGGAGAACCAGCTTGCCCCTTGCAATTGATCAAACAGATCATCTATCTGGGGTAGAGGGTACCGATTCTTCACGGTCAGCTTATTCAACTCCCTGTAATCTATACACATCCTCATGCTGCCATCCTTTTTCTTCACAAATAGCACTGGAGCACCCCATGGAGAAATGCTGGGCCTAATGAACCCTTTGTCAAGGAGTTCTTGCAGTTGTGACATGAGTTCCTTCATCTCGGAGGGAGCTAGGCGGTAGGGTGCTTTGGCAATGGGTTGGGCTCCTGACAGCAAGTCAATCTGAAACTCTATCTCTCTATCCGGTGGTATTCCGGGCAGATCCTCCGGGAATATGTCAGGAAAGTCCCGCACCACTGGTACATCGGACAACACTTTCGCTTTATCTTTAACATCCTTGACACACGCTAGATAAGCTCCGCACCCTCGCCTCATACATTTCTCCACCTTGATCACGGAAATGATCCTTGGAACCTTGCAATCATTATCACCGTAGATCGTAATCGGACTACCATCTGGGGCCGTTAATCGGATCATCTTCTGCTGGCATACTATGTTAGCATCGTGGGCAGCCAACCAATCCATCCCTAGTACGACGTCAAAACCTCCTAAGGGCATGGCAAACAATTGTGCGGGAAAGTAATGATCTCCTAGTTTAACGTGGCAATCCTCTATCACTCGGGCTATTCTAATGGACTTACCATCGGCCGTTTCTACTTCGAAGGCATCATCTATTTTCTTAGTTTGAGCATCTAGTGTAGCACAGAAGGATACAGATACAAAACTCTTACTGGCACCACTATCAAATAATATGGAGGCGCAAACATCATTGACAAGGAACGTACCTGACACTACGTCCGGGTCCTTCCTTGCTTCCTTCTTGTTCATGGTGAAAGCCCTTGCCTTGACCTTGGGCTTTCCATCATGCCCTTTGTCATCCTCCCCGCTAGTTCCCGAGCCTCCCGCCTTAGCTTTCTTGCAATCATTGCTGCGGTGCCCCGACTCGTGGCAGTTGAAGCACTTATCCACTTTCGGGCACTCTCTTGCCAAGTGACCAGTCTTCCCACACCGGTAGCACCAGGGCTACCCATCCGGCATTCTCCAGGATGCCTCCTCCCGCACTTCCCACATTCCTTAATTTCTTCTACCCCCTTCACGGTCGCTTGTTTTGCATCTACTCGCGTTTTCTTGTTTCCCGGTTGGTAGTTACCACTTCCATACCTCTTCCCACTAGTGTTCCAAACTTTCTTTGTTTCACCCACTGTCACCGGCCTACGATGATCGTACAACCTTCCACTGAGGTCCACTGCTGACCTAAAAGTACTAGGTCGAGCAGTGACCATGTCCCTACGAATGTCTAGAGGCAACCCTTGTATGTACCTCTTGATCCTTTTGGCTTCAGGAGTTACCAATCAGGCACCAGACGTGTCATTTCATTGAATTTTATAGTGTACTCCTGGTGAGTCATATTTCCAGCCTCCAAACTCACAAACTCTTGCTCGACCTTGTCAAGCTCTCTTTCCGGGCAGTACTCCTCTATCACCAACCTCTTCATCTCCGGCCATTTCATCCTCTCAATGGCCTCCTCTCTGTAAGACTCAGCAATGTTATCCCACCAACACAGTGCTGGATCCAAAAGGGAATGGGAAGCAAACTTCACCTTTTGGTTTTCACGGCACTCACTGATCTTCAGTACGGCCTCCATTTCCCTAATCCAACGCTGAGCAGTGGCAGCGTTACCAGTACCATCAAACGTTGGGGGCTTACACCTCTGAAAATCCCCGTAGCTGCACCCCTTCGCCCTCTCTTCCACTTCAGGGCCATCATGGTTACCCAGACGATCTCCCTCGTCGCTCAACTCCTCAGTCTTGACTGCCCCTTTCTTATCAACTTTTTCTGAAGCCGTACTCTTCTTACTGTCGCCCTTAACCTGCTCCACAAATTCCGCAAGCAGAGCGGGCATCACTCCAGACAGGACTTGATGCACCTCTTGGGCAATAGCTTCCTTTACTGTCTCTTTCAGTTTGGCCTGATCAGGGTAGACCCCTCGGCTCCCGTTCCTAACTCAACCTCATCCTCCTTAATCGGTTCCTCAACCGGCTTTCTGGTTGACCTTTTTGTTGGCTTCACAGTTGCACTTGCAGTTTCCTTTGCCTTAGTCGGGGGCCTTCCCCTAGTGCTTCTCCGGGTGACCATGGTTGGAACTTCTTTCTTAGGTGCCATTCGTTCTACTTCCTATAAGATTCAGAATGTTAATATGGCCTTTCAAGGCAAGTTCAGTTCACGACAAGTTTTGTAAATTTTTAATAACAGTGGCCAGTTGTGATTAACTACTTACAGAACTTCCCGTGCCATAAACTTTCCTATCCTGAACCACACCAACACCCGAACCTACTATACCTAATCTATGCACATATAAGCCACATAAATTCAGATAGGCATCACAGATATCCTTATCATACCCTACCTCGATTCTAACTTAAATAAGAAGGCACTACCCATTATAACAATACTTACAACCTAATTGTTACCTCTTGGCATGGAGCTTCTTGGACTGGCATCCTTGACACTTGGTCCCATTATCTGTTTCAGTTTAGGTTTATAAATAGTTTTCCCAAATCTCTTAAACATTGGCTCTGATACCAACTTGTAAGGCCCACCTTTCTCAGGGAAGCCTCACAGTTGGCCATTCACAGCGAACATAGATTTAAAACAATTATTTACTCATATGTGTATAAATATATATATTGCAGCGGAAAAATATACCGTAATTCAACCCATTACAACGTAGTTAAATTAAATTATAAACATTGTCTTTAAACATCAAAACTATTTAAATGTCCTTTTAAGCTTTTCTTTATCGGGGATGCCAGCCTTTGAGTGCCAAGAAGCTTCCATTCCATGCTCACATCCCATAAGCTCTAACTCTTACCTGTCAACTGATATGCATACAAAAGTCAGCTTCGCTGAGTGAATTCTAGGTTTACTTTGCTAAATAACTTGCGTAAGAGATATTAGCTTTATCATTGAAAACAATCATTGTCTATCAAAATATAAATACACACAAGCTATCACTTTATCATTACTTTATCATTTGTTGTTATTTATTACTCTTCTTTATCCGTCAATTCTCTGTCACTATCGGTGCCTAGGCTCGCTTAGGACTTTACCGACATGCCAATTAAGGACTTACTGCCGTACCCGATCAGGCCATTATTGTCATGCCAATTCAGGACTTACTGACCTGCCTGTTCGAGCATACTTTATCACTTTATCACTGGTGAGGGTACAACGAATGCAACCCTCCTTTATCAATTGCTTGCAAGGCTTTACTTTATCACTTTATCAAGGTACATGTTATGGGCCTCATAACCTTTCTTTATGTTTCACTGTCATGTTTAAGTTATACATAATATAACACAACACAATACATAATAAGAAGCAAACTCTTAGTCTAAGCATTCACATTTCATCAATCATGAGAGATGTACCAGATAACTGACCCTCCGCGGGACAGCGGGGGTTCGGGGGCGGCAGCCCCTGATAGCGGGGTTCTAGGGGCGGCAGCCCCTAGTGGGGTCCAAGGGGCAACGCCCCTGGCTGGGCCGGGCTGCCAGGTCAGCGCGCACGAAAATTATTTTGAACTATTTAAAGGGCACATTTTCTTTAGGAAATTTGCTTTCTTAATAAAAGGGTCTTAAAGACCGTCATCATAAAAGTATGTAATTTAGTATGCATATCACCCCAAAACATTGAAAACGGGTAAAGGAGGGGTCTAGAACTCACCTGAACTCGTCCAAGTAACTTAAATTTTAAGTCACTTAAGCTATAGCCTGAATACTCTAGCTGCACGAAAGTTAATATGCAAAAACATCATTTTCTTCATAGTTTCGCCCATAGTTTCGCTACAGCGAAACTACAGTTTCGCTTGCAGTTTCGCTGGGCAGCACTTCTGCTAGTTTCGCTAGACAGATTCGCTGCCTTGAGCGCCCAACTTTCGTTGGAATTCCCTATTCTTGCGAAGTCTATAGGTCAGTCTAGGCCTTAGCGAGATTACCGGCGAAACTATAGTTTCGCCCCAGCGAAACTGTAGTTTCGCTGGAACTTCTCCTAGTCTCGCTGAACTAATGTTCAGTTTCGCTGGATGAATACTTAAATTCGCTGGATCGGGGCCCAGTTTCGCTGGATAAACAAAAACTCAGATCCAGCCCGTTTTTAACCCAAAATCTTAACTTTTTACGTCCAAATCCTTAGTTTACCTTCCATGAACTCAAATCTAAGCTTTTTACACGTTTTCATACGTAAAAATTCGACCTTTATGTGTTTCTTTAAACTTTTCAAAACCCCAAAACCCTAGAATCCGGGTTTGATCTACAGAGGGCCTTAGAGGTCGATTCTTACCTTGTTTTGTTGCTCTTTCCTTGTGTTTTGATGCTCCAATCCACCAGAACTTCAATCCTTCAAACCTTCAAGCTCTAAATCTTGAATTTCTTCACTTTCTCTCTCTACTTTCTCTCTCTACGAATTTGGTGGCTAGGGTTGAAATGGTGAAGATGGAGCTGGTCATGCATGTTTAAGGGCTGATTAGGGCCCTTAAACCCATTAAGCCTGGCCCATTAAGACTAATTTTATCCATAGCCCACTAATTTACCCCTTTATTTCTTAAATTAACCCTTAAAAGCCCATTATTATTAAGTGGCTTGTTTCGGGAAATTTCGGGGCGTTACAATAACCAATATCACCCAAGCTAACCCATATATAATATCAACTGTTTCGACCCAGAACCAATATCACCCATTTTGACCCACATCCAATATCACCAAGTTGACCCATAACTTAATCACCCATTTTAACCTATACCAATACCACCCGTTTTGACCGATACCAAGTATTAGTCGTTTTGACCCATAACCAATGCCACCCATTTTGACCCATAACCAATACCACTCGTGTTGACCCATACCAAAATTCAGTCGTTTTAAGCCATAACTAAAATCACCCATTTTGTCCATAACCAATATCACTCAACCTGACCCATACCAAGTATCAATCGTTTACGACCCATAACCAATATTACTCATTATCACCCACAATAAATATCACCAATTGACCCATAACCTATCACCCGTTTTGACCCATACCAATACCATCTGTTTTGACCCATAACCAATATCAGTCGTTTTGACGCATACCAAATATAAATTGTTTTGACTCATAACCAATACTAACTGTTTTGACACATAACCAATACTAACCATGTTAGCGCATACAAAATTTCAATCGTTTGAGTTATAACCAATAACACCCATCTTGACTCATAACTAATATCACCCAAGTTCCCATACCAAATATCAACTGTTTTGACCCACAACCAATATCACCCATTTTTACTCATAACCTATATCACCCGTTTTGACCCATTACCAAAACCATCCATTTTGACCCATACCAAATATCACCCGTTTTGACCCATACCAAACACCATTCATACTGACCCATAACCAATACCATCCGTTTTGACCTATAACCAATACCACCCGTTTTCACCCATAGGCCATAACTAATGCCACCCATGTTGACCCATACCAAATTTCAATAGTTTTGAGCCATAACCAATATCACTGATATCACCCAAGCTGACCCATACCAAATATCAACCATTTCGACCCCTAACCAATATTACTTATTTTAACCCACAACCAATACCACAAAGTTGACCCATAACCTATATCACTCGTTTTGACCATATCAATTCCATATTTTTTGACCCATAACCAATACCACCAGTTTTGACCTAAACCAAATATCAATCGTTTTGACCATAATTAATCCCACCCGTTATGACCCATAACTTATGCGCCTGTTATGAGCCATAACCAATGCCACCTGTTTTGACCCATTTGATGAGAGCATGTGAAGTTCAAGTTCAAACCAATTAACCACTACTGAAAACCAATTACTTAAATGCAGCCGATAAATGCATCTGATGAAAAAATATGAACTCCGTTGTTCCTAACTACTCACACAGTCGATCAACTTTTCAAGATCCCAAAGTACCCCGCGCCTGTGGTCGATTAACTCACATGACTAACTGAGCACTAAGCACATCCACTACTGAAAATCGATTACCTATAACTCCCATTTTACTCACTTCTCTAGAAACCAATTGTACTTTTCCAGGTCTAAATATCATCCCTTACATATTTCTTCTACTGTGCACTCCAGTGGGCGATTAACTTAAATGACTTAAGATCATTAAACACATCTTAATTTGAAAAAGCACCAGTAATATACTATTAAAAACCATACAACTTAAGTCCACACATAGATCTATCAATAAACTCATCAGTATACAGTTTTTCAGCTTTTAAGTAATCAACCAAATCCTCTTGAGCTATATCACAAACAGCAAAACTTAGAACACCATAACCTAATTTCTAATTCTAAGTCCCCATACATAAGTCCCCATACATAACACCGTATCTGATAGATAATCAACAAAGTATTCGTCAATCGTAAACCGCATCAAATCGTTCAAAACACAGCATCAAACACCGAATCAACACCAACGAACAAAAACTAACACGATTACCTACATAAAGACACAGAATACATCAAATCTGACACAGAAAACAGCTAAATCCATCAGAAATACAACAATACACACATATCCAGCGATTACACAGCTATTGACATAGCAAACAGAGTGTCCACTATTTTACCTAATACAAACTTTACAATTAGTCTAAAATGAAAAGCTTCTTAATTACAAAAGTTATTTCCCCTGATCAATTCAACAACGAATTTCCCCAAAGCAAAACCCTAAAACTTCAAATCACACACAAAATAACACAAACATACACGTGTATAGTACAGAAGAATACCTGAGCTTTATCAGCCAATTGAACAACCAAACGTCCAACAGGAAGAGGAGCCTCATACGTATACCTGTAGTTAATACACTCGGATCTCATATACCGCGACAGCACACGACCATCAGCAGTAAGACCAGCGATTGCGACACCGATATGATGATCGACCTTGAAGATCTTCCGCTGGTGCGACGACATTTTGGAGTCGGCTTTGTTGACGCAGGCGAGAACGGCATGAGTGTTCAATCGGAGGCCAATGGCTGCGGAGCCTTGCTTCACGGCCTCCATCGCGTATTCCACTTGGAACAATCGGCATGCTGGAGACCATGTGGTCACATCCGTGTCGTATTGGTTTCTGAACATCGTTGGTTCGGTGGATCGCTAGATCTCGTTGCCGGAGATGTGTGTGTGTGTCTGTGTGTGCGTGTGTGTGTGAGGGGATGATGGTGAGTTCTGGTGAGGGTAGTAGGGCAACAGGATAAGCACGAAGAAAGTGGAGGGAAGCCACCACCGACCAAAGCGATTAATTAGAATAGAAATAGATAATTTGTATCATTACATACAAGAAAAGAATGATATATTTGTGAATCATATTGGCACATGTATTTCTTTCTTTCTTTTTTATTAATTTAGTCAAAGAAAATGTAATGAGGACTTTTATTTACTATGAAATACGAAAGTGCAGTAGTTTATTCATAAAATTTTAAGGACAATATATATAACTAGTGATTTTTCTGCCCGCGCTTCGCCGCGGGGCTAAGCCGTTTTTTAAAATAAGTAGGATTTTCAAAGCATAAATCACGTATCCGTTCACACTACAAAACCCAAAATGGTTGAGATACAAATGTATATATATTAAAATAATACGATCACGTAGGTTCGACTTTGCATGATCGATAATAGTCACCTAGCTTTTGTAGTCGCTATTTCGAGTACATGTGAGGTAATAAGTAAAAAAATAGGTGAAAGAAGTTGCATGTATAACGAACCCAAAACGACAAACAAAACAACCATTCAACATGACAATACATGTTAGGATATATGGTTCAATACCATCAATGACCAAAACCAGTAACAAAATTCTAACCGTTGTCAATGTTCACTCAAAGTCGCAAAAAGGTAACAATTGAAAACAACAAACCACAGTTGACACAAAAGATGGCATGTCAAACCAATCTTAAGACAATAGAAAACAATAGTTTTCACCAACATTAGCTTCAAAAATGGTAATCTTCTTTATGAATACCAATTACTCAGCAAACAATAACAAAGTGCGATAGATTGAACTTCAATCTTCAGCTGCTAACTTATTAATATGTGATAACCATCACTGGGAAATCAGAAAACAATACGCCCAGAAACACTACTCAAAGCCCAAAACAGCGGTTGCCGAAGAAATCGCATGACGATATATCCAAAAGCCCACAACAGTTCAATGACAAAATAAAACCAATTAAAAAAACATAAATAGGAGGCGACCACCACCATCACCGTAAAGACCAGCAGGCGGCACGACGGCGAACGTCAATAACTATAGAAACCTTAATGGGCTAAAAAGCCAATTCGAACCAAAAAGAGAGATAACCGGGAAGCATCAAGGCCGTTACTCTCTCTGCTTTTGGGATCTAAACAACAAACAAAGTGAATGGGATGTGTCCAGCTCGTTGTTGAGCTCGCAACCTCCCACATAAGCCAATCATAGGAAACCACCACCACATTCGCATGTTCAGAGGGTTTTAAGTCAATAGTCGACGAACAACGACCTAACATCGAAACGCAATCGAATAAACTTGACTTACTTAATGCTGTCATGGGAGGCCTGAGAATCACTGATCTACACATAGATCTGAGACATGCAAGTCTTGATCAATTCATCAAAACCTCGCCAAACCGTTGGTTTGGTCTCCGGTAGTTTTGGTCGACCGAGGAACCCACCCAAGCGCCTTGGTTATTCCATAACCACTCAACAACATCGGGTGGCCGGCCGGAGGTCATGGCCGGCACCACTCCCGTACTCCCTTTCTCCCTCTCTCTAGCTCTCCGTTCTGAATCTCTCTCTCTATGGTACCTTATTTGGACTAGGGTGATCAATTAGAGAAGTATCTAGATTTGAGATAGATTAAAAAAATTATATTCGGTTGATAAATTAGAGAAGTATATTCGGTTCAGTGATTAAGTCACACGTGTCTAGCTTCACGTGTCTAGCTTCAGTGTCTAGCTTCAGTGATTAAGTCACAACCGCCAAATAACCCAATCAAAGGCAACCACCACCATATTCATCCGAAGGCAGCACCTATCCAAAGCACTGTTCATTCCGTTTGTTTCGCCACACGTGTCTAGCTTCAGTGACGAGGTCACAACCGCCCACATAACCCAATCAGAGGCAACCACCACCACATTCATCCAATCCGAAGGCAGCACCTATCCAAAGCACTATTCATTTCGTTTGTTCTTTAATAGAAGGGTAATTATATATTTTTAAAGGTAATATGTATAAAGTTGATAAAGATTAATCTCATATTACATTTTATATTTACCAAATCCAAAGGGTTTCAACTCTAAGAATTTTCATGCAAGAGAAAGAATAGATAAGTCTATTCCATTTCTTTTGTATGAAAGATGTATGCATTCAAATTTTGGGGTCGTTATAATAAATGGCAATGGTTCGATTTGACCATATCAATATTACAATACGTATACATGATAACATGAATAAAAGGAACCAATATTTTGAAAGCTCACCAAATTTGATTTCCACATAAATTACATTCATGAACGCACCTAAATTATAAAATGATACATTTTACACACTCTCTATAACAATCATAATCTAGAGGAAAAATAAACTTACAATTACAGCAACTCCAGATATGATAGTTGCCTTTAACGTATCAGCAGAATCTTCATACTCCGCTTCTAAATCATCAGATGCAGGTGCATCAGCATCGGCATCGGCATCAGTGTCATCCTCAGAATTCGGTGCCTCAGAGGATTCTGGTGCATCGGAGGCTTGTGGTGGTGCTGGTGGGCTAGCGGTTGATTCATCGGCAGATGGGCTAGGTGACGAACCGCGTGATGCTGAAGATGGGGTTGGAGAAGTAGGCGATGAACCACGTGATGGAGATGGGCATTAGATGGTTTAGGGCGTGCAGATGGCGATGGTGTTGAGCCCTTTCCAGGACCTATTGGTGGTGACGCTTTGGGGGAGCTTGCAGGTGTGTCGGCAGCTATGACGAGACCAACAACAGCGATGAAAACGAGAGCAAGAAGGACCAATTTACGTGCCATGGCGCACAAAGTAAGATTGTTTGAAAGAGGGAAGTTTAATTTGAATTTTGAGAATTGTATTACTTTCTCCAAGTTTTAAATATTGAGAAAGAGTGATTATTCATGTGATGTAATTTGGAGAAAATTGATTTGAAGTTATTACAAAATGGATGAAGGGAAATAAGAGAATTGGGTGTGAGGTGTAGATATAAATTAGGGAGATAATTATGGGATCTATTTTATCCATTCAAACTAATTTTGAGAAATAGAATAACAGAAAGTTGGTTCAACACACTTCAACATAAGCAAGTTGATAATAAGACCACCCATTGGCTTTCCAAGTTGATAATGAGACCACCCATGGCATGTATCTATGTAGTTTTATCTAAATCAGTAAATTGCTACATGTTGCAAGTTATAGTATTTCCTTATGTACATAGGGTGATCAATTAGAGAAGTATCTAGATTTGGGATGGATTAAAAATATTGCATTCGACTGATAAAACTTGAATTTAAAACATTAGGATAGGTACTCAAGTAGTCAAGTATGATATTAGTTTTAGAATTACTATGGGTATGAGACGGGTATGAGTTAGATGACACTCATCCAATTACGCGAACCGGTATGCCAGAATATTTATGTAATATTAAAAATCATAGAATCGTTAAAGTGTTAAGTATTTAATATTTCAACACGGTTTTGAGGTGCGTTTATGATCATGTCTCGGGTAAGGGCACCTTAACAAGTAATTTATAACCATGAACTGGATGGGTATTGTGTAACGGTTACCAGACAGGTATTAGGCAAGTTTTACAACGACTGTCATGACAGAGATTACCAAACTCATCCAATAGTCAACCATTGTCGTCCCTAATTGGAGTTGATGAAGAATACAACTTTGAAATTGAGAGATTAATGCATACTGTTTCTCAATCATTTTATTCCCATAATTATAATTAATGCAATAGCAATTCTAGAAGTATTCTAAAGACAGTAAACAAAATGTATCTTAGTTTATTCAAACTGTAGTAAAAATAATCATTTACCCAAACTGCCTAACTCGCTCGTGCGCTACCTGTAATGTGCACCTTTGCATCCTAACAGTCGCAACATTGCATAAAATCATCATTCATCGGCCTTAAAATTGAACTCTTTAACCTGTTGTTCAACCAAACCAACCCGCTGGGATAAAAAAAAGTCAGAATTCTATTATTTGGCAGTGTAACCTTGATGTTAACTTTGTGGCAACTATGCTAATGGTCATGAACTATGGCATTGGAAGAATCATTTGAAAAATGCCAATCTATTGAGTCAAGATACATGACGAATAAAGACTCTAGACTACAAAACTACAAGAAGCCTAAAGTCTCTTCTACACTATTGCCTGGTAATTTTCAAGGTAATTCTACTGCAACCCATTTCCTATAAGCTAAAATCTATCATCACTAGTCACAAAGAAAAAGAGACGGTTCAACTATCAGAAGATATGGAATCAAATAGCCATGAAATTCAGAACATATACTTCTAAAAGCATGTCGAACAACAAGTCCAGCAACTATACTGTCTTTGTCATAGTCGATGCACTATTGCAGATATGAGCTCTGTTTAAACTTCCTTTGCAATTAACAGGAACTACGAATTCTCTATTTTGAACAAGAGTCCTACAATCAATCAGCTAAGTAGGAACAAGGGATCATCCAGAAATGATAATATGTCAACTCATAACAATTTATACTAACTCCAAACAGCATATCAAAAGACACCACGTTTAAATCATCGGCCCGATGCAATGGACACTAAGATTTGTCTTGAAAGTTAATTTTTTTGGGGGGCTAACGACAACGAACATTACACGAATCAGATCATATGCTTCCCCGAAACATGTTAACCAACATGATCAAGAACAACTTGGTTTTTCCATTGCAATTGCACATAAAGTAAGAAACATTTTATCAAACAAGACCCCGTGAATTCTATCATCACTAGACACAAAGAAAACGAGACAGTTCAGTTTTCAGAAGATATGGAATCAAATGATCATGAAATTTAGAACATAGACTTCCAATAGCACGTCAAACAACAGTTCCAGAAACTATACTGTATTTATCAAACATCAGACCACGAAATCAACGTGCATAATTTGGCTTTAAACAGAAATTAAGCTCATAAAGATGGATGGCATGTTCAATCCACATCAAATTATTCCCAAAACCTCCAAAAACAAATAAAGAAGATACCAATTTAGTTGATTTCGATGTTTCAACTCACAATGAAAGTGTTCTACAGATGCTAATGGGTCAAAGTAGATGTCAATTAACTTATTGAAACCATTCGATTCGAGCAATGAACACAAGAAAAAGACCCTGATGGTGAAATCAAAAGTGGAGATATTACGTATAATCAAACTAAAATTCTCATAGATTCAATAAGCAATCCATTAAAACCCAAAAACCCTAGAATTCTCACCAGATTGAAATGAAGAACAACTATGTCTTCCTTCGCAGACGCTTTCTGAGCTTCTTTAACTTATGTTTGTTCATCTTCTTCTTCCTCTTCTTCTTCACACTATCAGCCCAAATCCCTCGTTCTTCATCACTTGAATCAACATCTTCTTCAGGTAAAACAGATCGAAAATCCCCAATTTGAGCAACCGGAAATACCAACTCCTGAAACGCAAAACTAGGGTAAACAGCTGACGAAAGAGGATTAGGGTTCAATTCATCAGTCGTTTTCGGTAGATTGTTGAAGAAGGGTATCGGATCGATGGGTGGGTCGGGTTTTGGATCGAGTAAACGGGTCGGTGAAGAGAGAATTCGTGTGTTGAGATCTGCAATTAGGGTTCTGCTGAGGGGTTGATTTCTAACAAGCTTTTGGATTAAGGAAGCCATTTATGAGAGCTTCAAGATGAAAAAAAACATAAGAATGGATCTGCAATCAAGATTGTGATTTGATGATTAGAGTTTTAGGGAGCTCAAGATCTATAATACCAGAAAACGATAAATGAAACCTGGATTAAAAAGATGATGAATTGCCCCCATGCAGGATCGAACTACAGACCTCCAGTTTACAAGACTGGCGCTCTACCACTGAGCTATAGGGGCCTTGCCTTTCAAGATGATTGATAATAATATTATTAACTGGGAAGATCGTGAAATAATTTCTCTAATGTTTTCAGAACCGGATCGGACGTCAGGACGTCTTACTTGTTTGGTGGTCGGATCGGATTTAAGAACCGGATGACGTTATGTATTTTTTATTTACAATTTAAATATTTCCCGTATGTTCTTCAGAACTTCTAAACTAATATTATTATCTGTTTCTTACAGGTTAAACAAGTTGTAATTGTAGGCACGATAAAGCTGATACCCATTGGCATCCCTTGGTTTTATGAAGCATGTAAAACATGTAACAGGAAGGTTTGCAAAATAACTGATGAAGATGAGACATCAGTTCATAATGAATGTAATAAAGAAGCTGTCTATGTCTGCGAGACTAATAACTGCAAAGGAAAGTTGATTGAAGTTACACGAAGGTATATACTCATACGTAATATACTTTAATATAATACATGTTATAAATACATTATTTAACCATCACTTATATTTTCTATCCAGGCTTAGAATACCATTAACGGTTCAAGATTGCACCGGTAATGTTTCATTGACTTTGTTTGATCGTGAGGCATGCAAACTTCTAAAAACGAGTTCAACATTTTTGATAGAGAAATTTTTGAACGTAAGAATTAAATATTTTTTTGTATAGTATAATTTTTTGTATGAAGATTACTAATTTCTTTTGATTAATTATATTTTTAAACATGGTGACAGTGAAGAATTATACCCCGAAGAGTTTTTCGTTTTATTGGAGTGAAAGTTTGCTTTTAAGATTGATATCATAAAATTAATGTTGAACATAATCATTATTTTTTGGTATCAATAAATTAACTGAAGACCCGAATGTGATTATTGAGCTTCAAAAGAAAGCCAATATGTTGGAGGTAATATTTATATATGATTTTATTAATAATGATTACATTTAGTAAAACCGTACTATTAGAAACATAAATGTTTAATCTTGCATAATACTACATAGGTGGAAAAATCAGACTCAGTAACCAACACATGCAATGAGATGATGTCACAGGAAACCTCTATTTTAAGGGTAAGTTGTCCTCTATATTTATTTAAATATCGTAACATCTATTTTAATCTGTTAATATTTTTAGTTAATTATCATTATAAATGAACACTTTTTGTATTGTTTATCATGTTAAATATAAATATTATTTAAAAGGTTGTTTATTATATGTGAATTGTATACATTTTTTGTTCAATTCATATATAACATTTATATTTTAATTTTGGTCACTCTATTACAATTTAAAATTTCCTATAAATTTAAAAATTCCTATAACTTTACAGTTTAAATGGTTTATAATTTTTTTAAAGACTGACTATTTTCTTTATTAATTTTTTTAGGATGTTATTGAAATAACTGATGATAATGTGACCCCTTTGCCTACTCGTGATGATGGAAACTCAAAATTTCAAATTGATGAGAACTGTAAAGGTCATTCATCCAACATAGATTTGAAGCGAAAGTGGTTGAAACATACAACGATGATGATTCCGGAGATTTATCAAGTACCAAACAGCGTTGTGATGGCAAGACGACACTTCTAATTCCCAAAATTGAAAAATGACATTTGAATCTGATTATATTTCTTGTCGTCTTTGTATTTTATTACTATTAGACACTTGGTTTTATCGTTTTTTGCTATGGTTGTTTAAATTATTTCAGTTTTCTTTATTCTACCAAAACATTATTCTACGTTTGGTTTATTAATTTGAGTGGTTATTTTGTTATGCAATATAATTAACACTCTTTTTAATGTAGTATCTATATAATGTTTTGCTTGATTATTGAGATGTATTTTTTTCACAAAAAATTCATAATGAATGTAATCATATAATGTTTGGTAGTCTGCCTTTCCGTTAGTTTTTATTTTTTACTTGTGGTTTTAATGTTTCAGATTCAAAACTCACACAATCTATTGCAAAGTTTATGAGACATAAAAGGAAACTTTATTTGGATGGGAGGAAAAGCAATTTGTTTCATCAAATCTCATATAACGAAAGTTATATACACATCATTAAACCACTTACTTTTTATTGAATTTACATTAATTTATTACTGTATATTCTTAAAAGTATAATCGATACTTTATCACTTAATATCACTATTTTTTGGTTATTATACATAAACTATATTTTATGTTTTTAGGCACTTCAAGCATTAACTAAAACTTAAACGTATGTTCAACTTTACAATCTCAATCATGTGAAAATGTCATGTCTACTCTATGTCACTCAACTCAACAACAACGTTGGAACACATCTTATTCAACAATGCCAAACAGAACGCCGCTTTTTGATATTATAAAGGGTAAACTATATATATATTAATTTATATTTATATTTAAATATATATTGTTTACTTAAACATTATTATGTCATGAGCAGAAAACCGACGCAACCGGAAAGAAATTATTCAAAGCAGGAGATTAAACATTAATGAACAAGGTAACATAGTTAGTTTTTTTAATTTTCTTCATAACTACAAAAATATTTTACATTTTACATACTTTAATAATTTACACGATGTATTTAGGCAATGACGCTTTAAAGAAGCTACGAAAAAGTACCTGTACGCTCGAGAAGATTGATGGCGTCAATAAAGAAAATGTTAATCCGAATAAAACACCCTTATCATATGTTGGCGCAACACCTTATTCTCCTACTCTTCTGACAGATGTTACAAGTCCATTGTCAACTATAGCAAATGGTTAGTATATTCTACCCTTGACTTATAGCGATAAGTTTATCAATTATAAAACACTTGAATGACTATATTTTTCTTTTAATTTATAGGTTCCGGAAATTCCAAATTGAGACGCCAATTGAGAAAAGATCACTTACTCACAAAAAGAACTAACATCACATCCATAACAACAAATCTTTCCGCCTCAACAACATTAAAATCCAACAATATATCTCCGGCTATCCAGGGTAATATATTATATAAATTTTTATGTAATTTATTTAAACTTATTATTGCAAAGTTAATGAATTTTAAATATCATACATTCTGTTATCCTATTTATATTTTTAATAACATGTGCTTTATCATCATTTGAATCATTAAAGGTATACCTATCTACTATTTCGGTAATTGTCACACCCCCGCTGATAGCGAAAACACGAGGATGTAACGGACGGGATCGTCATAACACATTGTTAAGTTAATAGAGATGCATTAAATGAAGAAAGTCAACGTGTCATGACGTCACCCGACACAAATGGAGACTTGTGTCGCAGTTAGTCAATTCCACGACAAACATAGTCTTACAAACCAAATAAGTATAAGTCCCACAACCCGGGAAACAAATGAACATAAGTGAATAATGAAAATCAAGCAACTGTCACAGACATCCAATGAGTCTAAGTAGTGCAATCCTAAGGTCGTCGCTAAGGCAGCATCCCTAGCTATCCTCAATGATTGCTACCTGAAAAGATATGCTCGAAAGGTCAACATATTATTGGTGAGTTCACAGGTTTGAATTGTAAACATGTAATTGATGTTGTATAGAGTTTGTAGTGGAATACCGTGCATACAGTTATAAGCAAGCAAAATCACATACCATGAGTTTTATACAACCAAACCTAATGACGTACACACAGCAACTTGTCAGAATATATTCACCCAAGGCCCGTTCCTGGCAGTGTAATGGTACTCACAAGTAACCATCTGTCAAGGGTGGGGGTGTCAACCTAGTAGTACTACTAATACCTATCCGTTGGTTCCAACACCGGAATTAATGGTTGTAAGAAGAACCACACAGTAACATCATGTATGCATCATATAAGTACTCATAAAACAGTATCACGTTAATTCCAAGTATGAAAATTGTATGTATGTTGTACTGCATTGAAAACGTGTGAGCATACTTTTCCCCCAAAGATTTATAAAATTGTAATGAAAATGGGGCCGTGAAACTCACCTTGACGTATATGTGTATAAGATGATAATAAGGATTAAACGATGTTCCAACGAATTCCTTCACAAGCACCTAAATGTATATATTACAAGATTTAAGATTAAGGTTAATAATACGATTAACGTTCAATAAGGATTAGGTTTTTAATAGTTTTAAGGTTTTAATAAGTAATATGTTTATAGAATAAATATGGTTTGATTCCATTAAAGGAATTATATATGTATATTTAAGTATTTAGAAACGAATTTAATTATAAATATAGATAAGATTCAATATAATAAATAAAGCTTTATAATTATTCAATATTAATTAGAATAACATTTTGATTAATAACAAATTATTAATCTAACCTTTAATTGGTTTATTTTATAAGAAAGTAACATTTGGATCAAAAAGATTTATTATTTATTATTTGAACAAATGATAATTAATAAGTTAAAATAAGAAAATAATCCAATTGTATTATTGAATATGTAATGTTTTAATAAAATAAACATTATTAAATCTATTTTATAAAAATTAGACTAATTATATCATTTGTTTTAAAATAATAATAAAATAAATAAATAAATAAATAAATAATGTTAAAATAAATTCCAGAAAAATAATTAGATAACTTTTTGAATAAATAAGTTTATAAAACTGATTTTTTATAATTTTTAGAAATTTTTTGTAATTTTTAAAAGCTTAAAAAGCCTCTAAAAAATAAATGAGGTTGCCCGGGGTCGAACCCGGGACCTCTCGGATTGCAAGCAGACAGGGAACCGGTGAACTATGGCATACAGCCGCGATAGTTATCGGTTCTTAATTGTTTTAAACATAATTTCAATCAATCCCCAATCCCGTATCTGCCCTAGTTCGAACCTCATCCAAATTGAGATTCGATTCGATTTCGATGGCATCTGAAATCATGGGGCTTTTATTCCCCAAGTGAAATCGAGTGTGTGGGTGTGTGTATTTACCCGTATGATGACGGATTGAAGCTGAAGTCAACAAGAACAGGTCCGCGATTAGGAGGGTGATCGATGATGTGTTTTCGTGTGTGTTTCAGATGGATTGAAAGTGATAACAGCTTAGGAACATATATATGGTTGTTTAGGTTCATTTAATTTGATTAATTTAGTGTTTTAGTGCGATTCTTGGCCTGTAAAGTGGCCGAAGGTGTGTTGAGTGGGTTTGGTTCCAATCGCACTCAAATTTTTAAATTTCCGTGGGGCAACAGTTTGAATCTCGCATGTGATAATGTCGGGTATGTTTGATTTGGTCAAAACCGATTAGTTTTGGGTATTGGGCTCGTCGGAAGTTGGCCGGAATAGTGGCGGAGGAAAAAAGAGGTGATCGACGGGGGTGGTGATGGATTTTTAAAAATTTTACACATTCAGTCCCTGAGGTTTGTATTACATGATATTTCATGTGTAAAGTATTTAAAACAAGTTTTAAATTTTACAATTTCAACCCAAAACTTTTAGGGTTAGGTTTTTAATGAATTTTTATTTTTATTATTATTATTATTATTATTATTTATTTTTTATTCTTTGAAAACCTCTAAAATATTTAAGGTTATATATTTTTTTTATATATATATTTATTTATAAAATCATATTAATTACGATATGATTATAATGTGAATGAAATGACAATAAACTGTGCTCACATTGAAATAAGATAAATTCCATTGGTTAACGTAAACGGGTTCGGGTTTCATGTTGAAATGGGTCGGATGTTACAGTCTCCCCCACTTTAGGAAATTTCATCCCGAAACGAGGAGGCTGAAACGAAAAGATGAGGATATTTGGATTTTATTTGGTCCTCCCGTTCCCATGTAAACTCGGGCCCACGCTTGGAGTTCCATCTCACCCTGACAATTGGAATTCTGCTGCGTTTTAATCGTTTGACATCTAGATCCATTATTTCTATCGGTTCTTTCACAAAATGGAGCTTCTCATCAATCTTGATTTCTTCAATAGGTACGTGTAAGCACTCGTCGGCCAAACACTTCTTGAGGTTCGACACGTGAAAAGTATCATGTACACCGCTGAGTTCTTGTGGTAACCTCAATCGGTAAGCCACTGGACCGATTCTCTCTGTAATCTCGAATGGTCCTACGTATCGAGGGGCTAACTTCCCTTTCTTTCCAAATCATACAATCCCTTTACAGGGAGAGACTTTGAGTAAAACGTGATCTCCAACATTGAATTCTAGAGGCTTCCGATAGTTGTCGGCATAGCTCTTTTGGCGATCTCTTGCTGCTTTAAGTCTGTCTTTGATTTGGAAGATCTTTTCAGTTGTCTCTTGAATGATCTCTGGGCCCGTAAGCTGGCTCTCACCAACTTCAGCCCAACAAACTGGGGATCTACATTTCCTCCCGTACAATGCCTCAAATGGAGCGCATACAATGCTTGTGTGATAGCTGTTGTTGTAAGAAAACTCAATCAATAGTAAATGAGTGTCCCAGCTACCACCAAAATCGATTACACAAGCTCTGAGCATGTCTTCCAATGTTTTTATCGTTCGTTCACTTTGGCCATCTGTTTGTGGGTGATAGGCGGTACTCATATCTAATCGAGTGCCCATCGCTTTCTGTAGTGTTTGCCAAAATCATGAAGTAAATCGACTGTCGCGGTCGGATATGATTGACACCAGCACCTTGTGCCGTGTCACGACCTCTTTGATGTACAACCTTGCCAGCTTATCCATTTTATAGTCTTCTCGGATAGGCAAAAAGTGAGCGGATTTTGTCATTCGATCCACTACGACCCATATCGAGTCGTGTCCACTAGGCGTCCTTGGAAGTTTGGTAATAAAATCCATGGCTATGTTCTCCCATTTCTACTCGGGAATTTCAGGTTGCTGTAATAATCCTGATGGTTTTTGATGTTCAGCCTTAACTTTCGAGCACGTCAAGCATCGGCTTACATACATAGCAATGTCTCTCTTTATGCCTAGCCACCAGTATAGATCCTTAAGATCGTGATACATCTTGTCTGCACCATGATGAACAGAATATCGTGTCTTGTGCGCTTCCTCCATGATCAAGGTACGAACATCTCCCCATTTGGGTACCCATATGTGATCTATGAAGTACTGTATGCTCTCATCCTTACAAATCATCTGTTTGTCTAACCCTCGGAGTTCTTCTCCCGCAAGGTTTTCTTCTTTCAATGCTTCCCTTTATGTAAGTTGGATCTGAGCTTTCAATTCGTTTGAATAGTCAATCCTAAAGCTCGTGCACGTAGTGGTTTCACACGTTCTTTGTGACTTAGGGCGTTAGCCACCACATTTGCTTTCCCCGGATGATACCGGATTTCACAATCGTAGTCTCTAAGTAGCTCTACCCAATGTCGTTGTCGCATGTTGAGTTCTTTCTGATTCAGGATGTGTTGAAGGCTCTTATGGTCTATGAAGATGATGCATTTAGTTCCATATAGATAGTGCCTCCATATCTTAAGTGCAAATACTACAGTGCCCAACTCCAAATCATGAGTTGCGTAGTTCTTTTCGTGCACCTTAAGTTGTCGTGAGGTGTAGGCAATCACCTTGTCTTTCTGCATTAGCACACAACCCAAACCTTGATGTGAAGCATCGCAATACACCACAAAATCATCAGTCCCGTCCGGGAGGGACAATATCGGTGCGTTGCACAACTTCTCCTTCAACGTTTGAAATGCTTGTTCTTGGGCATGTCCCCAATCAAACTTCTTGTCTTTCTGAGTCAACAGGGTTAACGGTTGAGCAATCTTGGAAAAATTCGCGATGAAGCGACGATAGTATCCGGCCAATCCTAAGAATTGTCGTATCTCTGAAGGTGTCTGGGGTGTATCCCATTTCTTCACTGCTTCAATTTTGCCGGGATCTACATGAATCCCATTCTCGTTAACCACATGCCCCAAAAACTTCACTTCTCGAAGCCAAAACTCGCGCTTCGAGAGTTTAGCGAAAAGTTTCTCTTCTTTTAACAAACTCAGTATGGCCCGAAGATGTTCCTCGTGGTCTTCTTTCGATCGATAGTAGATAAGTATATCGTCAATGAATACGATCATGAACTTATCCAAGTATGGTTTACACACCCGATTCATCAGATCCATGAATACAGCTGGTGCGTTAGTCGGTCCGAACGGCATGACTAAGAACTCATAATGACCATAACGTGTCTTAAACGCTGTTATCGGTATGTCATCCTCGAAAACCCTTAATTGATGATATCCAGAACGAAGATCAATCTTGGAGAAATGTGAAGCTCCTTGCAACTGATCAAACAAATCATCGATTCTGGGGAGAGGATATCGATTCTTCACAGTCAACTTGTTCAACTCGCGATAATCGATGCACATGCGGAACGACCCGTCTTTCTTTTTGACAAATAAGACCGGTGCTCCCCATGGTGAATGACTCGGCCAAATGAAACCCTTCTCCAATAGCTCTTGCAATTGGCTAGATAACTCTTGCATTTCGGATGGCGCTAACCGGTAATGTGCTTTTGCTACCGGCGTAGCTCCAGGAACCAACTCGATACGAAATTCCACCTGTCGTGGAGGAGGTAAACCCGACAAGTCATCAGGGAATACTTCCGGATAATCTCGTACTACAGGAATATCCACCAACTTGTTGCCTTCTTCTTTCTTTTCCACTACATGGGCCAGAAATACGTAACACTGCTTTCGTAAACATCGTCTCGTCTTCATGCAAGTGATAAGCTTCAGAGTTCTTCCCTGTCGTTCTCCTTGAATCTTGAGTACTTCCCCGTTTGGCATGGGGATTCGTACTACTTTCTCCCGACAAACAATTTTGGCTCCGTGTTTCGACAACCAATCCATCCCCACAATCATATCGAAGCTTCCCAACTCGAAAGGTATTAAGTCTATGTCGAAGGCATGGTCCTCCAATATCATGGAGCACTGTCTAATAATCCCATCTACTTGTACAACCCTACCGTTGGCCATTTCTACAGAGAAGCTAGTTTCTAATCTACTAGGGTTCAAGGCAAGCATGTGTGCAAAATCAGAAGATATGAAACTATTGTCTGCACCAGTATCAAATAGTATGGATGCGAAGTGGTGGTTGAGCAAGTACGTACCCATGACAACATTTGGGTCCTGACGGGTGTCATTTGCTCCGATAACGAACGCACGTCCTCTGGCAGCATTTCCTTGATTCCCTTGGCCCGGATTACCAGCTATGGCCAGCTGCTGGTTATTCCCTTGTTGACCCGATGCCCTATTCAGTTTGGGGCACACGTTCCGGTAGTGACCCGGATTTCCACATTCATAACAGACTCTGGCATTCCCAGCGGGGTTAACCGCATTGACGGGTGCCACCAGATTCGGCGCCACTCTACAATCTTTTGCTAGGTGCCCCGGGCGCCTACAGTTCACACACACCCGGCACTGTATCTCTGGGGGATGATGATAGTTGCACCTGTCACATTTGGGGTGCGGTCCCGTATACTCTCTCCTGCCTTGAGTCACCGCCACAAAATTTCGGGCTGTCTTGGCCTTCTTATCAAATCTTTCGGCATTAGACCGGCTCATTTCCTCAGCCTCCTTTCTTTTCTCTGCTCCCCTACCCAACATCCCTGTTCTTACCATCTCATCAGTTAGAGTGCCGGCCTTCAAGATGGCGCTCTGAATCGTAGGAGGAGCAGCTACTGTTACCAAAGCTCGGATTTGAGGAACCAGACCCCAATGTACCTCTCGTTCCTTTTAGACTCTAGGGTTACCAAGTGTGGAACGAATCTTTCCAGCTCATGAAAACAATCAGTGTAAGCTGCGTGCCCAGCTTCTACCATCGCATGGGTCCAGAATTCCTGCTCAAGTTTCTGCATCTCATTGAGAGGGCAGTATTCTTCAGAAATCAGGGCTTTGAACTCATCCCAAGTCATTTTCATCGCAGACTCTCTTCCTCTTGCTTGTACCTGGGTGTTCCACCAGGTTAATGCCTTGCCCTGCAGTGAACATGTGGCATACTTGATTCTTTGGCTGTCGAGGCACCCACTGATGTCAATTACTGCCTCCATCTTTTCAAGCCACCTAGTTAGGGCTATTGCCCCACCTTTCCCATCGAATTCTCGGGGTTTGCAGGCCACAAATTCCTTGTAAGAACATCCCCGTCTAGTATTATGACCCCAGCTTCGTTCCCATTTGTTCCACCAATCCTAGTGTCTTCCCCTGTTCCTTGGTTATGCTGACCATTAGTATTATTGACCCCAGCTTCGTTCCCATTTGTTCCACCAATCCTAGTGTCTTCCCCTGTTCCTTGGTTATGCTGACCATTAGTATCATGATCCCCGTGGAGTTGATGATTCAGAAGAGTGTCACTCACTTGAGTCACAATAGTCGGAATCAGTGCAGCTAGCTGCTGAGCAATCATAGCAGCTATGTCAGGGTTGTCAGTTCCCTGATTGTTACGAGCTAGAGCACCACCTGTTCTTGGTGGTCTACCCCTACCTCTGCCTTGTGGGGTCTCACCTTCTTGATTGGTACTACGTGTGACTCTTCTAGGCGGCATCTTCTAATCATAGAAAGGTGTAAACATGTAAACTTTAGTAAACATGTAAACCTTAGTTACTTTAAGATACACGTATGATTCCACTCATCAAGTTCCAATAACCCATGCTTCGGTCCATCAAGATCATCACGTAGCCCAGTTTAAGCACACTCTTAGTATACCGGTGATGCTTATTATAGGGTTCCCCGCAGCGTTCCCACCACATCCATGATATACCTTGAATGATGCTTAAACTGGTTACACAACATCCTAATCTTCCTTAGCATCATCCCAAAGAATAACGTAATATATATGTAGAGAGTATAATCACTCCTCTACATTTACTAAAGTCCACTTTCATTCTAAGCATTCAACCAGTTCCTTAGTTACTTAAATGCTAAGTGGAGGAATGTTTCACGAAAGATAGGATCAATGTCATGGTTGGAAATACCATGAAGGCTCTAAGTTGGATAGTACTTATGTATTAGTAGATGTTAGTAATGTCTTGTTACCCTTAACGAGGTTTTACTAGAATTATGATCCTAGCACACTCTAGGGTATAGAATAGAGAACTTGTGATACTCCTGATTGTTACCTCATGGTAAGATTTGCAAGGCTTCTCATGCAGTGCAAATTGCAATTACGTGTGCACCCGTAATGGTAATTTACCTTGCATGGTCACCCTAGCTCCACTTACCCTAAGTTAACATCATAGTATTGTCAACACTCATCAACCCTGGTTCGTGTAATGTCCTCATGTCCATGAGCCATTAGTATTCCGATAGTAGTATATAGTAACAAGTAAACTCCAAGCATATAAGCACAATATGTTTAATGATAGTTGCCTATCCTTCATACTTTCATAATTTCAGGCATAACCATGTTAGGGTCGGATTTAGTATTAGAAGATGTCAAGGTAAATTGACTCGTTCGCCTTAGAAACTTGTGTATGTTGACCATAGTTTATCACTCATCCTAGAAATCCCCAGGTAAGCATAACTGGTCTCGCAATGAGATTTATACGATATGCTTGCCTTAGCCCGGAGGCCTTTTGCCAAGAAATCCAGAATACAGGTGTCTATGTGTCACACAAATTTCTTTGGTTCATAGAATCAGAACCTTGATGAGATTTTCGTAGATTAGACATAGAGTCTAAGGAATTAAACTCACGATAATAAGTGTAGATTCCACATGTCGTTGAGAATAGGTTTAGGAAGTTCATTTATCGGGGAGAATCAAAAAGTCAAAGTTAAGTCTTAGCATCTTTTCAGGCTTTAATTCGTTTTCAAAAGAAGTGAAACGAGCTATAAAAGTAACAGAAGGGTTGATAGAAGACATCCTATAAGGAAAAAGTGTAAGGACTTTTCCCCGGGTGCAAATAATATATTATGAAAGTAATAAGCAGTCAATCAATCATGAAGAACATGCATGTAATATCAAATGCACACAAGCCCAAGTATGCATCCTACATGAAGGTTCTTAGGTTATAGTCTAGGTCGAGTGCTCCACCTAATTCTCTATAACCAATGGCTCTGATACCAATCTGTCACACCCCCGCTGATAGCGGAAACACAAGGACGTAACGGACGGGATCGTCATAACACATTGTTAAGTTAATAAAGATGCATTAAATGAAGAAAATCAACGTGTCATGACGTCACCCGACACAAATGGAGACTTATGTCGCAGTTAGTCAATTCCATGACAAACATAGTCTTACAAACCAAATAAGTATAAGTCCCACAACCTGGGAAACAAATGAACATAAGTGAATAATGAAAATCAAGCAACTGTCACAGACATCCAATGAGTCTAAGTAGTGTAATCCTAAGGTTGTCGCTAACGCAACATCCCTAGCTATCCTCAATGATTGTTACCTGAAAAGATATGCTCAAAAGGTCAACATATTGTTATTGAGTTCACAGGTTTGAATTGTAAACATGTAATTGATGCTGTATAGAGTTTGTAGTGGAATACCGTGCATACACTTAAAAGCAAGCAAAATCACATACCATGAGTTTTATACAACCAAACCTAATGACATACACACAGCAACTTATCGGAATATATTCACCCAAGGCCCGTTCCTGGCAGTGTGATGGTACTCACAAGTAACCATCTGTCAAGGGTGGGGGTGTCAACCCAGTAGTACTACTAATACCTATCCGTTGGTTCCAACACCGGAATTAATGGTTGTAGGAAGAACCACACAGTAACATCATGTATGCATCAGATAAGTACTCACAAAACAGTATCTCGTTGATTCCAAGTACAAAAATTGTATGTATGTTGTACAACATTGAAAACGTGTGAGCATACTTTTCCCCCAAAGATTTATAAAATTGTAATGAAAATGGGCCCGTGAAACTCACATTGACGTATATGTGTATAAGATGATAATAAGGATTAAACGATGTTCCAACGAATTCCTTCACAAGCACCTAAATGTATATATTACAAGATTTAAGGTTAAGGTTAACAATACGATTAACGTTCAATAAGGATTAGGTTTTCAATAGTTTTAAGGTTTTTAATAAGTAATATGTTTATAGAATAATTATGGTTTGATTCCATTAGAGGAATTATATATGTATATTTAAGTATTTAGAAACGAATTTAAGTATAAATATAGATAAGATTCAATATAATAAATAAAGTTTTATAATTATTCAATATTATTGGAATAACGTTTTGATTAATAACAAATTATTAATCTAACCTTTAGTTGGTTTATTTTATAAGAAAGTAACATTTGGATCAAAAAGATTTATTATTTATTATTTGAAACAAATGATAATTAATAATTTAAAATAAGAAAATAATCCAATTATATTATTGAATATGTAATGTTTTAATAAAATAAACATTATTAAATCTATTTTATAAAAAGTAGACTAATTATATCATTTGTTTTAAAATAATAATAAATAAATAAATAAATAAATAAATAATGTAAAATAAATTCCAGAAAAATAATTAGATAACTTTTTGAATAAATAAGTTTATAAAACTGATTTTTTATAATTTTTAGGAATTTTCTGTAATTTTTAAAAGCTTAAAAAGCCTCTAAAAAATAAATGAGGTTGCCCGGGGTCGAACCCGGGACCTCTCGGATTGCAAGCGGACGGGGAACCGGTGAACTATGGCATACAGCTGCGACAGTTCTCGGTTCTTATTGTTTTAAACACAATTTTAATCAATCCCCCAATCCCGTATGTGCCCTAGTTCGAACCTCATCCAAATTGAGGTTCGATTCGGTTTCGATGGCATCTGAAATCATGGGGCTTTTATTCCCCAAGTGAAATCGAGTGTGTGGGTGTGTGTATTTACCCGTATGATGACGGATTGAAGCTGAACTCAACAAGAACAGGTCCGCGATTAGGAGGGTGATCGATGATGTGTTTTCGTGTGTGTTTCGGATGGATTGAAAGTGGTAACAGCTTAGGAACATATATGGTTGTTTAGGTTCATTTAATTTGATTAATTTGGTGTTTTAGTGCGATTCTTGGCCTGTAAAGTGGCCGAAAGTGTGTTGAGTTGGTTTGGTTCCAATCGCACTCAAATTTTTAAATTTCCGTGGGGCAACAGTTCGAATCTCGCATGTGATAATGTCGGGTATGTTTGATTTGGTCAAAACCGATTAGTTTTGGGTGTTGGGCTCGCTGGAAGTTGGCCGGAATAGTGGCCGGAGGAAACAGAGGTGGTCGACGGGGGTGGTGATGGATTTTTAAAAATTTTACACATTCAGTCCCTGAGGTTTGTATTGCTTGATATTTCATGTGTAAAGTATTTAAAACAAGTTTTAAATTTTATAATTTCAACCCAAAACTTTTAGGGTTAGGTTTTTAATGAATTTTTATTTTTATATTATTATTATTATTATTATTTTTATTTATTTTTTTTATCTTTGAAAACCTCTAAAATATTTAAGGTTATATTTTTTATATATTTTTTTTATAAATCATATTAATTACGATATGATTATAATGTGAATGAAATGACAATATACTGTGCTCACATTGAAATAAGATAAATTCCATTGGTTAACGTAAACGGGTTCGGGTTTCATGTTGAAATGGGTCGGATGTTACAGTAATCGACCTTATTCATCGACCCCTTCAGGAATTTGTATCACTCCGCAAAATAGATCAAACAATACAGATTATTCAAATCACAAGAACACTAGGAGAAACATCAACTTAAATGATGTTTCAATTCAACGATTTCAGAAGAGGATCTCAACAATGTACATAATACAGTATATGATGATTACATTGGTCGATCAAATGGTAAAATCACATTTTAAAATTTTACCATTCATAATCTTTATATAATATTTAATCAACATTTAGAACATTTTATTCTTATAAATTATTTTAATCCTTAACAGATTATGTGGATCTTGGAGATCAAAACCACACATGTAAAAAATATCATGCAAAACTTTGCAAGGATGAAGCCTTAAAAAGTGCATTAAGCAATGCCAGAGGAAGCTACTCTCTCTGTTGTTATTACGGAAAAGTTAAGCTTCCAATTTTAAAAGATCCTCCAACTAATTATAAATCTCTTTACAGTGGCGTTGATTCTAAAGGAAGACATTTTTTAAAAAAATATACGTCGTTACAATTCAATGTTTTCTTTCACTTCAATGGGTGGAAAGGTTGACACGTCCATTAATAGAGGTAATGCTCCATTTGTTTTCCGACTAAGCGGTGAAAATTACCACACTATTGGAAGCCTTCTACCTTCAGACGAATCGACTCCTAATTCTCTTAGTTATATATATATATGACACTGATAATGAAGTTGCAAACAGACAAGGCGAATTGGGTATGTACTGCAACCTCTTGTATTTTAAATAGAGAAAGTGTATACGTTTCTTAATTATACTTAGTTTTTGAACTAACAATTTAAATGCTTTGATTAGGCAATCCAACAATGAATCAACATCATCAGACATAATGGATCGTCAGATCACAGAAGAATTAAAGGACATGTTAGATTCAAATAATCAACTGGTTAAATGTTATAGAATGGTTAGAGACTGTTTTCAAAAAAAATCCTGACGCAAATCTACGGTTGCGTCTAATTGCAAAAAGGAATGAAGATGGAAGAACTTCTAACTTGCCAACTGCCTCAGAAGTTGCTGCTTTAATAGTTGGTGACCTTGATAATTCATTTGAAAGCAGAGACATTATTGTAAAGACTAGAGCTGGAAACTTACAGCGTATTAGTGAGCTCCATCCTTCATACCTAGCACTTCAGTATCTGTTGCTTTTTCCTTATGGCGAGGATGGTTACAGGATAGGCATACCGCATACAATTCCATCAGAGTCTAACACTTCCAAAAGATACACTATTTCGATGAGGCAATTTTTTAGTTACCTAATCCAAGACAGAATTGGTGGTTTGTCTTTAATTCTTAACGGTAGAAGGCTTTTTCAACAATTTTTGGTTGATGCGTATACTATGATTGAAAGTGAAAGACTACTTTTTATACGCAGTCAACAGAAGACGTTAAGGAGCGAGTCTTATGAGAAATTACATGCGGCTAAAAAGCAGGGCACCGTTGATGTATCAACTGTTGGTCAACGTGTTATATTACCTTCCTCTTTTACTGGTGGTGCACATTACATGTTACAAAATTATCTTGATGCCATGTCGCTATGTCGGTGGTATGGATATCCTGATTTTTTATAACAATCACATGCGACCCCAAATGGACGGAGGTTAAACGATTTTTGAAAGACACGACACTTAAAGCGGAAGATCGTCCTGATATCTTGTGTAGAATTTTTAAGATTAAACTTGATTCGATGATTAAAGACCTAAAAGAGAAATCAATTCTTGGCAAAGTTGAGGCAGGTATGACAAACACTATTTTATATCAATCTTTATGTATACATATGTATTTATATTATATAATTTTTGGAAATATTATACTTTTTGTATTTTCTAAGTATATTTGTACAACATATAATCCTAATTTTTTTTGTTTTAAAATATTTTAGTGGTATACACTGTGGAGTTTCAAAAACGTGGTTTGCCTCATGCTCATGTATGTCTATTTATGCATGCCGAGCACAAATTACCTAGTGTTGAACATATTGATCCGTTTATATCTGCTGAAATACCAGACAAGAATAAAGATCTAGAACTATATTCTCTTGTAAGTGAGTTCATGATTCATGGTCCTTGTGGTGTTCACAATATGAAGTGTCCCTGCATGATTGATGGAAGATGCTCAAAAAACTTCCCAAAAAAGTTTCGTCAAGAAACGTCTATTGACTCTGATGGTTTTCCAATGTATAAGAGATGAAATTCTGGTTTATTTGTAGAAAAATCAGGGGTAAAGTTGGATAATCGAAACGTGGTTCCGTACAATAAAGAGCTTCTCAAAAGATATCAGGCGCATATCAACGTGGAATGGTGTAATCAACCTGGTTCAATCAAGTATTTGTTTAAGTATATAAACAAAGGTAATGATAGAGCAACTGTTTGTTTTGTTCCAACTAATGAACAAAACGGTACAGTTGACTCGGTTGACGAGATTAAAGAATATTACAACTGTAGGTACATCTGCTTGTGAAGCATCTTGGCGTATATATGGATATGATGTTCATTACAGGACTCCTTCAGTTATTAGGCTTCCCTTTCATTTACCAGGTCAACAACAACTTTTATATGAAGCAGATGATCATATAGACAACGTTCTAGATAAACAATCTATGTCTACTTCGATGTTTACCGAATGGATGAAATGCAATAAAATTTACCCTTAGGCACGTAAACTAAATTATGTTGAATTTCCTACAAAGTTTGTATGGAAAGCCGACAAACGTACTTGGATACTTAGAAAGATTGGTTTTTCAATTGGTAGAATACATTCGGTATCTCCATCTCTTGGTGAAGCGTATTATTTGAGAATATTATTGAATAAGGTGAAAGGACCAACTTCTTTTAAGGATATTAGAACCTTTAATGGTTCTGTGTGTCCTACGTTTAGAGATGCATGTTTTTCAAGAGGCCTTTTGGATGATGATAATGAGTACATTGAAGCAATCGAGGAAGCAAGCATTTCAGGGACCGGTTATTTTTTACGAAGTTTATTTGCTATGATGTTAATGTCTGATAGCCTTTCTAGGCCAGATTTTGTTTGGAAAAAATATGGAGTTACTTATCTGATGGAATACTCTACAACCAACGTATTATCTTAAAACATCCAGGTATAATTACTTAACTTTTTTTTTAAATTATATGGATTAGGTGAAGTTACTAACTATTTTCTCATACAACTTTATGTTTTATATGTATATTTTCAGATTTGGTGCTTTCAGACGAACAAATTAAAAACCTTACATTGTATGAGATTGAAAAGTTTTGCTTCGTAATATTCAAGTCTACGAAGAATACGTGTATTGAAGAATACGTGTAGCAGGAAAGAATTTACTTTACATGTGTTCGTTTGAAATGACACCAAAAAACAACCTCTACTTTAGCTTTCTCAACTTTTAACCGGTGACACTTAACATTATTTCATAAGCCAAAATAAAAACATGTAGATTGTTAGATTATAAAGACAAATCATTGTTTATCTGTTAATGAAGAAGACTTATTTCCCTTGCAAATAATCATATAAATGGTCTGAATAAGCAAGTCCAATCACCCTTATTGTTGTCATAAACTTAATATGCACATCAACGGTTTTATAAACAAACCTAAACACCCAATAAATGTCATGAATTTGTTCACATACAGACTTAATAAATAGTATTAGGTGGTAAATTGAGCACGGATCGATGAAACCTTTTAAGATAACACCTATACCCGAAACAGGGTCGTACATTTTTCGATCAAAAAAAAGTTGGTAAATTGAGCACCTTGAAATTATCTCTAGCAAAATTAATACCTATGAATAAACATTATATCCATATGAAAACAAACAGTGATGAATAGAACAGTAGGGTACTAATGTTGAAGCTTTATAAAGATCCTAAAGAAACTTAATCATCTTTATATAAGATGTTTTCATTGTTTAAGATTAAAAACACATATTTATATTCATAATATGGGATGTGAGGTTTCCTGTTTTCTCACCTATTATTTTTTCTAGGATTTCAGGTTAGTGTTATGACATTTATAAAAATAAATGAATTTCATTAAATTGAAAGCCATAAAAACTCACTCATCTTTTCAATTAGGGTCTGATCAACATTCAACAATGAGTAGCAGTAACTTTATTGATAAACTACTTTCTGAGTTGATTAATTTTTCAAATCGTCAATGCGTTATAAGTTATTTACTAATTCACTATTTGCATATTAGGATGCCATAGTCGATGATTTATCATGATCAGCACTGTCTCAAGGCTCAAGCTTTTTAGCAATATCAAAAATAAATTTTAGATCAACAAACCACCCTGTTTTTTAAAATTGAAAGACAATACATAAAAATTAAATCAATTCAACAACAAATAACGTACAATTGCACAAATTGATTACCTGAAGCTTGCCAATTTCAAATGAATAAAATGAATAAGTAGATATTTTATTACCTCAATGGAAATTGCTTCAGTAGATTTCAACTGATTTCGTAATCGGCAGCCTTGAAAGTTTGAAAAGGATATCAAAAACGGGTGCAAATCGAAGAACATGAATGAAAATCATGAATCGCACATGAAACTTCAATAGTTAGTCGAATCTAACCTAAAATAGAGAAGAAATCTTAGGTAGATTGATTGTTGCGGAGAAGAGTTCACGGGAGAGGCGAAGATGCAGAGCGATGTTGAGAGATACACGACTGCAAATCGAAGAACACGAATCAACATCATGAATCGCACACAAAACTTCAATAGTTAGTCGAATCTAACCTGAAATAAAGAAGAAATCTTAGGTAGATTGTTGGTGCGGAGAAGAGTTCACGGGAGAGGCGAAGATGCAGAGCGATGGTGGAGAAGAAATTAGGGTTAGAAAATGTGGTTTTGGGGTTTTTGTGAAACCCGGATAGGTTATGGGCGGGTTATGAAACCCGCGTGTTTTTTAACCTTAGAATGTGTATGCAATTGCATGTGGCAGTTCTTTGAAAAATTTTTTGCCATGTGGCAATAGTATGGCTGAAATCATGCCAAGTGGCAGTTCTTTGAAAAAATTTTGCCATGTGTATGCAATTGCCATGTAGCAGTTCTTTGAAAAAAAATTTGCCATGTGTATGCAATTGCCATGTGGCAGTTCTTTGAAAAAAATTTTGCCATGTGTATGCAATTGCCATGTGGCAGTTCTTTGAAAAAAAAATTTATAAGAAAAAATTGCTTATAAGATGTTTGTAAAAACTTTTAAAATTTCAAACGGTTTTAAGAACAACATTTAAAAATGGACAGTTTAAACATGTTAAAAGCAAACATTTTATAAATTATGTTATTATAAATTTTTTATTCATGTATTTAAAACGTATTTTATTATATAATAAACATATTAATAATGAAATAATAAAAATATTCAATAATAACAACTTTGAAAAAACAAGAATATAAAGCTTTCCTTAATAAAAATAATACTATAGTTTAAAAGGTAAATTAAATGGATAGTCGATGCGAGTAAAATGTCATTTTTATAATTTTTAATATTATTAATTGTTAACTAACAGAACTTTTGACCATAGATGAAAAAGAAAAAAAAATAGGAATCATATTAAAAATATTAAACTTTAAGTATCAAATTTAAAATTTTGACATAACATAGGGATCGTATGTGTAATTTACTCTATTTTTAAATTTAAGTTTTTCAATCCGTGTAACACACGGGTGGTTAGACTAGTTATATATATAGTATATTAGATATGGGTTCCGCTAAAAAGACCATATATCCTAAAAAGTGTAGGAAGAGTTTTAGTGATGACATGTGTCATTAAGGTAGTTTTTGTTTAGAGGGCAAATATGTAAATTTATATTTTATAATTTATTAATTGAGAAATAGAAGTTGCATCCATAAATGGAGTGAGATTTCGTAACCGCCGGGTGATTTGTTTATTTTTGATTGACTTAATCAAATTCATGCAATTAGTTTTTCACAATTTTTGAGGAAACTTTGAGTCGGTGTGTTGGAAATGGCTAACGCAATTATCGATGAAGGAGATGGTAATATATTGCTTTTTTATTTTCCTCTCACGTATTTACAAACAAAATCATCGTCTGATAAATACTAAATACGCATAGTTGTCCACTTAATACGCACAATTGTCCACTAAATACGCACAGTTGTCCACTAAATACGCGCAGTTGTCCACATACGCACAGTTGTCCACTTAATAGTTAATACGCACAGTTGTCCACTTAATACGCACACTTGTCCACTAAATACGCACAGTTATAATTCTAAATACGCATAGTTCTCAGCTAAATACGCACAGTTTGATCGCTAAATACTCAACATTGATATCCTTATAAAACACATGACTAGCTTAACACGCACGGTTCCTCTTGTGTTTAAAACGCAGAAACAAGTTAACGTTCCCTATTGATTTTGATCGTCCTATTTCTTCTCCAGTATCCCCTGCAATCTTGGGTTGCAGTTATCAAAACCATTAATTGGTGTGACGGTTAATTACTTTCTATATATTTTAATTAAATGACAGATTTGCCCTTCCAAGTAAAAGAAACCTAAAATCTTTAGAACGCAATTAACAAATTTACCACACATTAAATCTCATCCATTTATCAAACACATCCAATGGCTAGAAATGCTTCATAGGCTTTTTATACAACCAACCCTTTTAGCATAACTCTCCCCTAGTATATTATGTATATAGTATATATATATATAGTTATATATATAATCAAATATAAGTAATTTATATATGATTTATATGTGTTTTATAGTTATATATAAAACTTAAGTAAATTTGTATATCTAACACACTAATTTATAGTTCAACAACCCGTTTTTACTCAAAACAATAAACAAACGAAAACCGGTCCGAACCATTCCGGTTTCCTGGTCCGACCACCGGTTCGGGAAGAACCGACCGGTTCAATCACTCAAAAACAAATCATACATGACCGGACCGGCCATCGGACCGATCCCCGATTGAACCGGTCGGACCGACCGGTTCGATCCGGTCGGACCGACCGGTTCGATCCGGTCGTGGAAACATTGGTTGGATGATCATATAAAGATTATGTAATATAAATTATAAATGGTGTAACTAATTGTTATGGGGGCAGAGGAAAAGATATATATAAGGCAAATAAATGGCATCTTCCAAGTGTAATCATGTTGTTTATTATCTCTTCATACAACTAATATGATATAGCACTAAACATGCAAATCATCTATTTGAAGGCTAACTTAAGTAAGTTGTTTCATTTCTATTAAAATAAGAGTAAATTACAAATTTTATCCTTTAAGTATTGTTAAAATTACGGATTTTGTTCTTAAACTTTGATAATTACACAGAGCGTCCTTTATTAGAAAATTTATCTCATCTTTTGTTCTTTCAATTAACAGAAGTTAAAATTTTTAGTTAGTTTTTGATAAATGACAGTTTTGCCCTTACCATTTAAAGGACTAAATATGTAGTTTTTATTAATCTCTTCTTTGTTCTTTTTTTTGCTTTTTCCTTTTATTACTTTACTTTTTTTCTTTCAATTTTTTATAAATATTATCTTAACTATTACTAATTAATTAAGTTTATTTTTTTAATATAAATTTTTGTATGAATGTTTTAAATATTCGGTGTAATTTATAACCCAAATATAAGTTATCTTACATACAAATAATAGTAAAATAACACATGCGTTTGAAATTTAGGATGGATTTTTTTAGGTCCATTGTGGTAAAAACATTTAGATCATTCTTTGTTTATAATTAAATTTATAAGTTATTTGAAATACATCATCTATTTTCTTATTAAAATATCTAAAGTATTGATTTAAAATAAAATTAGTTTTATTAAAACATATTTTATAAATTTACATAGTCATTATTTGTATCTAAATATTGTATAGTATATATGTCTAAAAACTTTAACTTCAAAACATTTCATCCAACGATATAAATCCAAGTTACTCTACGTTTCAATTTAAATTTAGTTTGTAAACAATTGTAATCTATGTGTTTTTCTTATGTACAGTTCGATTTGATCAACATATCGACAAGATTTTGTTTCGGAAAAAAGTGGATCAAGTATAATACGTATTTGTTCAATGGTATATATTCGAGTTACTTTACGATTCGACATTATTTTAGTCCGGAGACAAGTTAGCTCGATTGTTAATCTATACTTACCACGTCACGTACGATGTCGCAGCAACGTGTGGCGAGTAAAAAGCTAGTTAATTAAATTTTGGTAATTATGTATTTTTATTTTTAGTTTAAAAAATATTATGATTTCTCTAAGTTTTATTGATTTTAATAGAAACGTAAATAATTAAATTGAACAAATAATAATTATAATAAATTTAAATCTATAAATAGAAGTATATTTATACAAAATAATTAATAATATTTAAGATAATCTTGTAAGATCAATTGATAAGAAAAAGAAAAAAGAAAAACAAGTAATAATATTAAAGAAAGAAATAAAAGATAAAAGTATAACTTACGGATTTTGTCCTTTGAATAGTAAGGGTAAAAAAGTCATTTACTAAAACTTAACAGAAATAGTTAACTTCAGTTAGTGTAAAGGACACATAACGTAAAAAACTTTCAAATAAAGGACATTCAGTGTAATTATCAAAGTTTAATGATAAGATCCATAATTTTAATAATACTTAAAGGACAAAATTTGTAATTACTCTTAAAATAATATGCCACTAAAACCGTAACCAAAGTAAAAGATAAATTATTATCTTGATTATTCTTCAAGATTTGACCATGTGATCATCAAAATACGTTTGCAATAATCGTATCTCGTGTTTGTTTCATCGCGTGGTTTACAACTTCAAAGTTTAGTCATCAAAGAACATTGGATATACTCTTTTCTTTTTAAATGCCCAGTTGGATTTTACAAATGCTCACCCTCCCCTCGTTGATGTTGTGAGGCATATTTCTTATGTTGAATACTTGAATATATCTAAGAAACGTTTACCAACGTGATCGTTACTTGTAGTGTTTACGGGGCCATAGAGGCTTCAACCTAATACATGATGTTTACAACCGGTATTGGTTATGACTGAGCACATCAAAACGATCTGGCTTAGTTAAACGATCGAAGTGCCATTCTACATATAAGGTAAAGTAATGTTCATGTGAAAATGTAAGGCAAAACTATGTACATCGATCTAGCTCCTTCCTAAACCCTAAGTAAAGCAAAAGCTAAGTGAAACAATGTACTACGCCTTTTCTAAATGACGGAAATGCGGCTGTGATTCTTTTCTTCACGGTGTCTAGCTAGAACTGTCTTTAATGCCGAGGTGAGCCTTCATGAGATGCGATGTATAATCATTTGTACTGATTTTATATGAGCATGTAATGTTTAGTTGTTACTTGTTCCGTTAACGGACATAGTCTATGCATGGTGGCCATTCAACTACAATGCAACATAACTTAAATCCAATTTCTCTTATCAACAATATATAAGGTAAAATTTTAGGGCTATTGTGAAATTTCAATATTTGAAATCCGTTAATCTTTACTTGAATTCTCACCGGAGAAATGTCACAAAACCATCAACCAGCAACCGACGGCAGCACCTTTCTCTTCAAGCTAGTATATTTCTCTATTCCCATTTTCTGAAACTATGATTTGCAAATTCGATCATCATTCAATCGTATTTGTAACGCACAATAACATTTTATAAACTAGGTATTCTTTCAGTAATACATAAGTTTTGTTTATAAAGTTAAATTAACCATATCCGACAAATATTTTAATCCACATGGTGGTTGATTTCTATCTAATTATTTTTTTGCACTGATATTTGTTACAACTAGATTGTAAATTTGTTGAATTCAGTCTTATATTACTTACATGATTATCAAATGTTAGAATAGTAAAAATGATCAAATTGTTGATGTGTTTACAAAGTTGTTGGTAACTTAGCTAGTTATGTGTTTATGAGATGATATTAAAATGTAATAATAACAATATTATTATTAAATATAGAGCCCCTATGTTGCGCTATAATACATATGATCCATATACGGTTACTCTTCTTGGTTTAACTTTGGATCTAACCATTGCAATTTGGAAACACACACTGTAGCACTATAGCAAATACATGATACATGTTACACGATTGTATTGCTTGAATTATGATATAACTTTTAGGTTCATATTCAACTCCTATGCATCCAACAGGAGTATGCTTTTATTTAAGATTCACAAATTATTTTATTACATCAAAAGAAGGTCTAACTCATACATAAGTTTAGACTTTAGATCCATCAGATTACACTTAGGTAAAAAAGGATTGACTCTTGATATTTTTATTTTGGTGCACTAGTAACACAACAATCATCTGCTGCATGCTCTTTATTTGCTTACTTATAATAACTTGCATTATATTTTGGTATATTTGCATGACTTGATCAATAGGGTTCTAGAAGGCCAGTTTGGTCATGACAGCAAAGGAAAGCAATGTATTTCTCCATCAGACGATGACACTCAGGGCACCGCATACCTTCAGGGATTCTACCTGCTGCAATAGGGAACTCAAATCGACAACAATTATTTGCTGCAACGTGAAGCTTATCATGGTAATCTTTAATGATAAATCGAAACCCCTTGAGGGGATGTGTTCACTCCATAGATCAAAGTCGGCGGGGGTTTGCCACATGGTGGATCCATGACCACTGGTCAGAATATGTGATCCTTTGCAAAGCATAGCCCATGATCCATCCTTATCATAGCTGAGTAGTTTCTTGATTTGTAGCATGATGAGGTCTTTATCATCAGCGCGCTTGAGTTGGATCTTGGAGAACAACATGCTTTCTATTCGGGTCCAAAAGAACCATATCAGGGTGGTATCTTCCCAACAGTAACTAAGCTTTTCAACGCTAATGGTGGAAATCACCCTACGAACATTTTCTCTTTTCTTGCTTTTTCCAACATAAGCCATCTCTAATGGGATGCGTGCAGCTTTCGCCATGGCCTTTGCACTGTTTGTGAACTTGCGAATCCACTCGATGTCATCCCCTCCATACAAGAAGATGTATTTGTCTTCTCTTGCCTAAAACATAAATAAAATAAATCTGCTTAATACTTGGAAAATGATGAGTAACGTACACTAAGCCCCAGCCTAATTGGACTTAGACATAGGATAAATAGCATGGTTCTAAACGGTTAAGAAAAAGCCCGAGTCTTAAAGTCCCGGTCCTGTACCAAAAATACAGGCATGGTCCGTCTTAACGGAGCATGGACCTTATGCTTTTCAAGTTTTTATAGTTTTTATTTGTAAATAATATATTATGTTACTTTGATGCAATGATTTATCATTTTGCTAAACAAAATTTTAAATTGGGTTTGAATGATAACATCAACTACAAAAAAAAGGTAAAAAAAAATCATAACTTAAAGTATAACATCAGTTTAATGAAGTTCTATGAACCCAAAACAGTGACTCAAAATATTTTTAATACCTAGGCCCATCTGTGCGCCTCTAGTGTCTCTCGTAGAAGGATAAAAAGTAAAAAGGAGAACTAACCCAGTTGAGTATGGTTGGGTCCATGCCACTCATTAGCAACTCTAGCCTCCATGCTTCATCCCTCCATAATGCTTCCTCTCTAGCTGTGGTGAATGGGAAAGCAGTGCTTCCCCAAATCCACATCATATGTAGTGCATTTGGGCTCAACTCCCTTCCTTGTGGGTCCAACACAACAAGAATAGGCTTGTTCCTAAAGTGCCACCTATCGCTAATCGACTTCTTCACCGCCTTGTCAATATTTGATGGGTGGTTAACCGAGTACCACGGCATATTGTTCTTCATCTCATCAAACTGTGCATCCATTCCATTAGTGTACTCGACATACGGGTCCATAATAGGGACCCACACCAGATCATACAAAGCATCCATCCTCGAGCCTTGAACACGTGACTCGTTGTAAATTTGCTCAAGAATTGACAGCTCTTCACGCGATACATCTAGCCCTGATATCAGCAGCAACACATTCCTTTTCCTCAAAACATCCAGCCTGACCTGTTAGAAGTCAAAGTTCAACAAGAAGTTAGTTAAAGACAGTTACTAAAAAAAATTATATATGAAGTTGTAATATTCCTCCAACCCTTTGTTTAGTAGCCCCATCAAAAAGTGGCAGTGGGTCATCCCTCGGGTTCAGCAAGATCTTGAGGATTTTCATGTTGTCCATATGAACCGTATCAAAAAGCTCATTAAAGGTTTTTCTGAAATCCAACTCCTTCCTCTCTCCTGCATTAATCAAATAGAAACATAGTCATCTGTATTTTTATTAAATTTTTGTATAAAACGTCGATAGCATACCTATAAGACGCTCACATTCTTCCAGTTGTTTCCTGAGAAACTCGATCAGGTGGTTGATCTTGAGGACCAAGGAAGATAGTTCCCATGAATGCACCTCACTGGATGATATCCCATACCTGAAGTCAATAAACCATGTTTAGTTGTTAATCTTTATTAGTTAATGTGGATTTTATGATATTAAAGTATTACTTACTCGTGACCCATGCTGCTGAGGCTAGTTATCTGTGCAGCACAAGCAATAATCCCTCTAACATTCCAATAAACAGCAGTTGGAACTGTGTTCATAGCTCTGGCCATTGCTGGTACTTCGGAAGTAACATACATTGATGGGAGCTCCTTAAATTGCATAATGCACCGAGTTAATTCGAGGACCGAGTGAATGAGTTTATTGAGTGCATCAAATCTTGGTTTCAATGGTGCTGAATGCTCCATGATCATAGGCACTTGTCGAAGAATAGCCATCGATTTTGCAAGTTGATTTGACGAATAGATTTGAGCTAGAAGCCAGAATTCACCATAGTTTAGAGCAAAAGCTGCAAGGATCAGTGCTAGCTTAGCATCCCAGTGGAAGTTTCCAACATTATGGAATAATGAAAGCGCGATCGTGTGTCCATCCCCACCAGTTAAGCACTTGAATGACATCTGTAAAGTATTAATCAAATTCAATCTTTTTGATCGTGTGTTGTCTTTAAAGAAGATGAGAATACTGATATAGGTGTATAATTTTAAGATCAAACCTCACAAGCAAGCTTGTCGATTATATGTGACAACAAATTAAGTGTTAAAGCTACATTGGTTTGGTGAGATCTGGCCTCCGGTTTGCTCACATCAGAATGTGCAACCTAAAAATAATTCAAGAACGACAAAAACTGTTAGCATAGTAACAAATTGTTGAAAATAATAATAGTAGTAGTGATAATAGTAATAGTACCGATGAAGTAGTATCTGTACTAATGTTAGCATTAATGGTGGCATGTCGTAGGATTTCCTCCACAATGTGGATAAGTGGTTTGACATCAACATCAGTGCCATCAGGGAGATGGGTATTAAGCACTTGTTTCATTATAACATTATCATCCGAAGTACTAAAAACCGAGTTACCTTCACCTCGGTTCAGTTGTTGCATCATTGGATTATTCACGTGACCCATCACCTCGCGCTGCCTTGGCTTATGCATTGGGTTCATCATTGAATTTAGCAATGAGTTGTTTTTGGGACCCATTAGTTGTTGCTGGTGCATCGGGCCCAGCAACTGTTGTGCCGTTGGGTTAGTCATGGGACCCATAAGCGGCTGCTGGTGGTGTTGCTCATGCATTGGGTTAGCTGACATACCCAGCAACTGTTGTGCTGTTGGGTTAGTCATAGGACCCACAAGTGGCTGTTGTTGGTGTGTTAGTTGCTGCAATGGGTTCACTGTTGAATTGACCGCCCCTGTAAAGGGGTTCGTGGTGGTGGTCGTTAAGGGGTTGGTTGCGGTTAAGAGACGTTTGTCGGGGTTAGAGGATTGTGAGGGTGTGCTGGTGTAGTTGGAGAGTGATTGTTCCATTTTAATGTAACTCAGGCTACTTAGGTAGTTTGGTTGTGGTGATCCTTAGTACTTGGTAGGCCTTAAATACTTGCTATATTTGGAATAAAGTTGTACTCCAAATTGAATCAACTTCCTTGCTTCAAATGGAGTCAAGAAAACTTATTGTTAATTTCAAGATTGTCACTTTTGTGGTGTATACTCTATTTTTTTACACTTTTTATCATTTGGAGTCCAAGAATCTGCAAGCAAGCAGGAAACAATGGAATAGTGTGTTTCAATAGCTACTTTGGCAGTTGTATCTTGTGCATAAGAATGTGTACTCTTTTTAAAATGTGTATTTTTTTTCGTAGATAGCCTTTTTCATGGTATAATATTTATGTGTAGAGGTCTAAGTTTTTCATTTTATATTAGTGCTAATAGTAAGGGGTTAGCTTTTAGTGATTCAACACAGGAGAAAGGGAAACATGCTTCTTGTTAATTAATGTACTTGTTAATCCTTTTTGTCTTGGAATATAATAAGAAAATGATAATTATTTTATACTTCATTAAAATTAAAATATCTTACTAACTCTAAACTAATATATATGTGAAAAGATTATGGGGAGTTGTTTAATACTTGCATATAATGGAATCACAAAAGCATTGATATTTTTAGCTATATCTTATTATAATATATACGATCTTATTATAATACTAGCTATAGTAACCAGTATGTTACACGGTTGAATAAATAAAAAATTAATATAACAAATTTATTAATTATAAAATAATTTTTAAGATATAATATCACTGAAATTATGTATAAGAAATGACTGTAAGTTATAAAATAGTGATATCAACTTTTTAAAACTTTATTTTTTTCAAAAAAATAAATAAACGTTTTGTTCTAAAATAAACCGTATAAAAATGTCATTTTTAAAAATTTTCTTATTATAACTCTTAAATTTAATTATTTTTGGTTTTAAAAAAATAACTTTTTAAAAATACCAATTTTAAATATTTCGTATTTTTTAAAAAAGTCTTATGCTTTAAATAAATTTATTATTTTATAAAAAAATTGTTTATTTAGAAATAACATTAATAAATAGATTAAATCTAAAAAAGTGTTAAATAGTATTATTAGTAATTAAGGTAATTATTTAATAGGAGAGAGGCGGGAAAATTTTGGTGAGATTGATTGTGGTGTTGACACGTGTCATCCCAGATACCTTTTTATTAGAATAGGAAGATATACGATCTTATTATAATATATACGATCTTATTATAATATATACGATCTTATTATAATATATACGATCTTATTATAATATATACGTTGTGTAAAACAAATATAAAAAGATCATTTAGAATATAGGAAGAAAATCTGCTCACTGGTTGGAATTAACTAATGGTTAAATATACTTATGTTTTTAATTATACCATAAAATTCAATTTGTATTATTCCTTATTTGATATGGGTTTTATTATATAAATATTAAAAACAATTTTTTTAAACGATCAATTTTACATCAATATATATCATGTCTGGGTTTGACAAGAATCTTTACCAAGTGACAAATATCTTTAAAAGATTTGTGCATTGTTGGTAATAGTGATGCATTTACTTTTCACTTCTAATGTTATTACACCAGGTGATATGATAAATTTTGATTACACAACTACTCTTTCTTCGTTACAATAATACTTTCTCCTAAAATTTGTAATATATTAATTATCAATTTGTTTATGCATCATGGGTTGTATCATATGTTTGGTGGGTTATACCATCTTTTGTTTTTCGTTTTCTTTTAACCTTTAACTTTTATATTTTAAACCAATACTTTTAAATCTTTTTACAGTTTAACCCCCAACAATTTCTTACTTTAAACTTTGATCCCTTTATACTTTTCTTTTTTTACAATTAACACGATTGTTTGACGTTGCAACACGTCTATTTTTTTTTTCCGTTTAACGGCCCCGTCACAACACACGGGTTCTAGAATCTAGATTGACGTAATTATTGTTTTAATGTTTTACGTCTCATGTGCGTGGTTTAATGTTTTTAGGTATACTTTTCGTTTGGTTTGTTATTTTTGTTTTTATTTATTTTTTAATACGAGTTTTACCAGTGTAGGTAGTCGTTGATACTAATATAACATTATTGCTACTTGTCATGATTTTACGCCGTCGCTACAACTCCGGGGCTTAATTACTGGTTCAAACATAATTTCCAAGTCTTCCTACCCTTCCTAAGAGCATTCACTCCTTCCTTATCTTTATCTATATAATTACACTAAAAATCACTACTTCTTCTCTCTCCTTTCAATTAATAATACTTTTTATAACCCTTATCATTACTTCTTTCTCTCTCATTCACTCACAACCACTTTAAAAAATATTAAAAAATTATAAGGATTGTACAGTGATTCTTCAATATACCAATCCACAATAACATTTCTCTCTCCTTCACTCACACCACTCAAAATCATTCCATAAATATACCAAACACTCTCACATAAATATAAGGCATGGGTTGTGAATGCTCTATATATCTTCTTTTCTTCACTAACTACATATAGCTTTGTTTGTAGGCCTACGTATATGGCATTTACACGTGATTCTCATAATTTATTCCACCTTTATATTTTAAGTATTCTTTTTACATTTCTAAATATTCTTTCTTTGCAAGCCAATATGTTTTTTGATCATTTAACTTTATTTAATATAATAAATATCTGGAGGACTTGACCCGTGCTACTTCCTTTGTAGTGTCCGTACGGTAGCTCCACCGCCTCCACGCCATTTACGATGCCATGGATTTGTTTCGCGGCAGAGTGAACGGCCTTGATGCAGCTAGTGTCGGGTATTTTGTAAAAACTGATGTGTATTAAAATGCAAGTAAAATTGTTAAGTGTGTAAATCCGCAACAAATAGATTGAAGTTTGTTAAAATATACAAACTTATAAAATAAATTTTTTTAATCATTCATTTTAATATATCAAAATCATAAAGCTTGTTAAAATACACAAACTTATAAAATAAATGATAAATGGCACAAATATCACATGAGTAAAGCTATATATGGTTTTTTTAAAGCAAGGGAAATTTTATATAATGAATCTAACAAGATGCTAGAAACAATTTAGTACAATTCGATGATCTAGCGAACAATTGGAACTTAAAGAAACCAAACTTACACATATCGCAACCTATCTAATGAATGATTTTTCTTTAGATTCATTTTCTAAAGATAAATGTTTGTGATCTCTTCCATCACCTTCATAAAACATTTAGGTTTTGTTGTTAATAATCCATACTGAGGAGGTAACACCCCTCCACAACATTAACAACCGCGACAATAGACCCGAGCCGCGACACAGGACCCGAACCGCGGCACAGACCTCAGCCGTGGCACACCCCTTGGAGGCAAGTCCAAGCCGCGGCCTGGAAGGGGTGCCAAATCCCAGCCGCGGCCCTAGAAGGCCCGTCAAAATCCAGCGCGGTAAAACCAGTTCCAGGAGTGTAAATAACGTAAGGACAATAAACACCCAACACTTAGAAAATTAAGACAAAACAAACGCCTATTGGTTGCTCAACGAATGTTGTCAGGACGGAAGATAACAAGCAGACAAGACAAAACTCTGACTGAGCTAAGAAAGTCAGAAACCTGGAGTCAACTATGAGGACAAAGGCATTAATGTTAAGTAAGAAAACCCTTTACACCCAAATGTATAGAATCTCATGCCCAGAAGAATATAGGACAAGATCTTAGAGTTTGACATTCCCTGAATAGCAGCCAAGTGGAAAACAACAAAAATCCAACAAACACTATAATAGAAGTTCTCAACAGAAGTTTGCCTATAATCTTTAAACTCAACAGAAACCCGTTTCGTTGCAGCAGCCTGAATGCGAAGCTCCTCCCGAGCACCATCAACCTCGCGAGCATATCTTTCCTTATCTTTCTCGACTAACTCACAGCGAGACTCAAGGGCAGTTTGTTGAGTTTTCAGCTCAGAAACTTGTTTTTTCAGATCACGAATTTCCTTGAGACCTACAATCAGTAAAATTTAAATTAAGACAAAGCGGGAGGTATAAAAAATGAACACCAAATGACAAAAAAAAAGACGTCAAATACCTTCAGCCCAACGGCCGTGAATCTCAACAAAAGAAAAGAAGCCATTCACAATAGCAGCACAACCTTTATTAGACAAATCTTTATTTCTCAAACCCTCGGCACGATAAAGTTCCGACGAGGTACGTGAGGCAAACATAACTCCTTGCACGGATCAGGAGTCTCGAAAGTAGTACCATTAGAGAGATCCCAGTCAGGCACGAACTTCTCTTGCGAATTAATAGGTGGACTATCAGAACCAGACCCATTCTTGTTCGAACCACCTGACGATTCATCCAAACCATTATCAGAACTAGAAGATGTGGGCGGGTCATCAGGTTCATCGGGTATATGTTGACAGCGGAAGTAGTTCCGAAATTATGTATGATCATTGTTTTTTGCAGTTAGACGAGGAAGTCAGGAAAAAGCTGGACGCCAAGACCCACTTGTTGACAGGATTCACAGGGAAGTGGTTCAGCCGTTGGGGCAGCTCCAACTCCCTGTGGTCATTGGAAATCAGACAGGATGGCGGGAAGTAACAATGACCTTCTTGGTGGTACGTTCGGAATCCGCGCACAACGTGATCCTGGGGCGACCCGGGTTATGCACTCTGGGTGCAGTTATATCTACGGTACACGCCGCGATCAAATTCCCCACGCCAACGGGAGTTGTCACCATGTACTCCAGTAGAGAATGCAAGAATATAAATGCTGGCACCCGCGGCCTCGCTCTCCGAAGAAGATTCCATCCAACCGACAAGTGAAAAGTAGGTGATAACCAGCGTTTTCCAGAACAGAAATCACGATAGGAGGCCACTGATGGACTCCACGAAGGATCGCTCAGATGTTTGTTACAAAGCAACCTTGACGTTTTGCTTGGGAACCTGCAGACCTGGTAGGGGTCCCCCGAAATATCACGGAACACAAGTTGAAAACGTACCAGTCTAAGGAGCCGGTGGTACAAAAACGCAGATACATGGGCGAGGAAAGAGTCGAGCCGTCGTAGAGGAAGTAAAGAAGCTATTGCAGGCCGGGATCGTCAGGGAGTGTATTATCAAACCTGGGTTGCCAACCCGGTCATGGTTAAGAAGGGGGATGGCACGTGGAGAATGTGTATCGACTTCAAGATTTGAACAACGCCTGCCCGAGGACTGTTACCCGTTGCCAGAAGTCGACCTAAAGGTAGACTCCCTAGCTTCTTTTCCTTTGAAATGTTTTTTAGATGCATACAAAGGGTTACCACCAAGTGGAGATGGCTCGGGAAGACGAAGATAAAACCGCGTTCTTTACGGACGACGGCATCTTTTGTTTCATAAAAATGCCGTTTGGATTAAAAAATGCAGGAGCCACCTACCAGCGTTTAATGGATAAAGCCTTCAGCTCACAGATCGGGAGAAATATAGAAGTTTACGTTAACGATGTGGTGATCAAAAGCCGCAGTGAAGAGGCTCTGCTAGACGACATAGCCGAGACTTTCGAAACACTACGAGGAATGAGCATGAGGCTGAATCCGCAGAAGTGTTCTTCGGCGTTGAAGAAGGAAAGTTTCTAGGGTAATGGTAACAAAAGAAGGTTTTGAGGCAAATCCTGAAAAAAATCGCAGCCGTGATCCGAATGCCCTCCCCAAAATCAGTCAAAGATGTTCAGACCCTCAATGGTCGTCTTGTGCTCTAAACAGGTTTCTATCAAAACATGCCGAGCGAACCTTACCATTCATGTCCACATTGAAGAACTGTTTAGATAAAAAGAAATTGTATGGACACAGAAGCGGAGGAAGCATTTTCAGCAAATGAAGGCATACTTGGGAAATTTACCGACACTTGTAGCTCCGTTCCCAAAAGAGAGACTAGTCATGTATCTCTCTGCCGAGAAGAAGCTGTAAGCGCCGTGTTGATGAAGATAGGGAGGGGAAGCAAACGCCAGTATACTTCATTAGCAGAGTCCTAAAGGAACCAGAGACTCGATATTCACCATGGAAAAGCTTGTCCTGTCGTTAGTACATGCATCTAGAAGGCTACGTCGTTACTTCCAAGCTCATGAAGTGAAGTAAGAACGGGCCACCCAATACAGCAGGTATTAAGGAAACCAGAGATTTCAGGAAGGTTGGCAAAATGGGCCATCGAGTTGGTGTTTTCAGAATACAATACAAGCCCAGGACGGCAATGAAGGGCCAAGTAGTCGCCGACTTCCTAGCAGAAAACCTCATGATGAAGACCCAACCTTGGCATGAATCAAGCTAAACACGTGCGGAAGAAGAATGGTCTCTACACACTGATGGAGCCTCCAACGACGAAGGATCCGGTGCAGGGCTGATTTTGGAAGGGCCTGAGGGGGAAGAAATAACATATGCCCTTAGGCTGGCTTTCAAAAGCTCCAACAACGAAGAGGAGTACGAGGCACTACTGGCGGGGCTCAGATTGGCAAAACAAATGAACATCCAGAAACTACACGCACATGTCGACTCGTTACTAGTCGCCAATCAAATCAATGGATCTTACGACGTGAAAGAAAACACAATGAAGCAATACCTGGATAAAGCAAAGAAGATGATAAGCGAATTCAGTAAATGCAAGGTCTCACATGTACCTCGCAGCAAAAACAAAAAGGCGGACGCCCTGAGTAAACTGGCTTCAGTTACGTTCAGCCATCTGGCCAAGAAAGTAAGGGTAGAGGTTCTGCAATCCCCATCCATAGAAGAAACGAAGTGGCGACAATCAGAGTAGAAGAAGGAAAAGCTGGATGGATCCGATTATGGATTACTTGAAGAATGGAAACCTACCAGAAGACAGAGCAGAAGCCAGGGCATTGCAAGTGAAAGCACTACATTACGAGTTACAGCAGGGAGTCTTGTACAGAAGATCATTCATGGTCCGCTACTGAGATGCTTAACACCTGAAGAAGCCAACTACGTTATCCGAGAAATACATGAAGGAATCTGTGGCATACACGCTGGACCGCGGATGGTGGTAGCCAAGGCGATGGGGGCTGGATATTACTGGCCCGGTATGCATAAAAGTGCGGTAAGTGAGATCCAGAAATGTGAAAGTTGCCAAAGACACGCTCCCATGTGCCACCGACCCAAGAACGACATGAACCGGTCACATCGGCTTGGCCATTCCAGAAGTGGGCAATGGATATTGTAGGACCTTTTCCAGTCTCAGTAGGGAAAGCAAAATTCCTTTTAGTGGCCGTGGATTACTTTACAAAGTGGGTGGAGGCGAAGGCTTTAAGAACCATCACAGGGCAGCAGGTAAAAAATTCGTGTGGGAGCATATAGTATGCCGGTTCGGTCTGCCATTGTTCATCGTGACGGACAACGGTAAACAGTTCGCAGACAACCCATTCAAGTCATGGTGTCAAGAGCTGATGATCACACAGATTTTCACCTCCGTCGCCCATCATCAAGGCAACGGTCAAGTGGAAAGGGTCAATCGAAGCATCGTGGAAGGGATCAAGACAAGGCTAGGGTTGGAAGGAAAATGTTGGGTGGAAGAACTACCTAGCGTCCTCTGGGCACACCGAACCATGCCTAAAACGAGCCATGGGAAAACGCCATTTAGTTTGACATACGGCTCGGAAGCCATGATCCCAGCGGAAGTAGGAATGCAAACCGCTCGAGTTGCGCAGGTTAGCCAGGTCGATAACGATATGGAGCTAAGGTTAAATCTGGAACTGCTGGAAGAGCGGAGAATGATGGTTGCGATTAAAGAAGCTAGACACAAGAAGGAAGTCGAAAAGTATTACAACTCTCGGGTCAAAAAACAGATTTTCAAAGAAGGGGACTACGTCCTACGCAGCAACGAAGCAAGCCGGTAGAAGAACAAGGTAAGCTGGGCCCCAGATGGGAAGGACCATACATAGTTACGGAAGCAGGAGAAAATGGAGCTTACAAGCTCAGTCACTTGGACGGGAAAACGGTTCCACGCACGTGGAACGGTGCTCAGCTCCGAAAATGCTATATGTAATAGATGTATCTTCTTGATGTAATTCAATTTTCCTTATAAGAAGGCATGCCAATATGCCAGAATTTACATCAAATCACTTAGCGTCCGTGTTAACATGTGTCCAAAAACGAGCAAGTCACCAAGCTCGTATAAACGAGCAAGTCGCCAAGCTCTTGTGTTTAAGTTAAACGAGCAAGCCACCAAGCTCATATGTTTAAGTTAAATGAGCAAGTCACCAAGCTCATGTGTTTAAGTAAAACGAGCAAGTCACCAAGCTCGTATAAACGAGCAAGTCGCCAAGCTCTGTGTTAAGTTAAACGAGCAAGCCACCAAGCTCATATGTTTAAGTTAAATGAGCAAGTCACCAAGCTCATGTGTTTAAGTAAAACGAGCAAGTCACCAAGCTCGTATAAACGAGCAAGTCACCAAGCTCGTATAAACGAGCAAGTCGCCAGGCTCATATGTTTAAGAAAAAAGAGCAAGTCACAAAGCTCATATGTTTAAGAAAAACGAGCAGGTCCCCAAGCTCATATGTCCAAAATCGAGCAAGTCACTAAGCTCACGCGTTTAAAAAACGAGCAAATTGCCAAGCTAACATGTTTAAAAACAAACAAGCAACCAAGTTTACACGTGAAAAAGTGAAACCAAGAAAAGCAGATTCAACTGGTCAAGTCAAAACCCTCAGTACCACGGCTGGGGGAAATAACGGCTGTGGCCAAGACAAAACCAGTCTCCCCACCGTCTATAAGCCGCGGCTGGGGGTGACAATGATGCGGACGAGATAAAACCAACCCCGCACCGGCTATAAGATGGGCTGGGTGGAAAGTGATGTGGACAAGACAAAAAAAAACCTCCCCCGGCTATAAGCCACGGCTGGAGGTGGAAAAATAAAGCCAAGACAAAAACGACCCCCCCTAGACAAGCCGCGGCTTGTAGGTTGTGGCTGCGTGGTGAGTCGATTTGAGTTGTTGGCATTAGTAATAAACAAGCAGAAGCTTGAATTTGTTGCTACATTTGAATTCTTGTGGTTTGATCAGTGGGATCATTTGGATCACTGTTGTTCATATCAATACAAAAACTTGATTAAAATCATATACCACATCTTTCAGACATTTAAGAAACAGTTGGTATGCACTATAATATAATATGATGTTGATGATGATGATTTAGATGATTCGTCTGTAACCCCACTCAGACGTGAAAAAACAAAACCGCACATATAATAAGAGTTTAAACTAATAAGAGGCAAAAGAGATACATAGGATAGTTGCCAAATACATACTTCAAACAAAAGTTGGCAAACGACAAGGTCCACGCAAACAAGCATAATAACATAAATAACAAACACCAACTACGCCTTGTTCTGAGGAACAGGAGGGTCTTTTGGCTTCAGGAAAGACTTGATCTCGGTAATATCTCGGTCACACATGGCCGCAATAGTGTCAACCATGGGAAAAGTAGCCTCGTCAAAACGATTGGACTCAACACGAAGGTTCTCCAAAGCTTCACTATCAAAGTTACTAGTCTCCTCAGGCTTTTTGCCCCTCAAAGCCCAGTAAGCACCATCTTTAAGACCAGCGTTATACCCAACTTTGTCAGCAAACCCATTAATCCTCGCCAACAGATCAAGACACTCATCACTATCACGTATCTTGTTGAAAGCTAATCCAATTCCATCAGTAATAAGCCATTTTCTCTCGGACGTAAGATCAGCTACCCTTTGCTCGACTCCCGAAAGGCGGTCTTCAGAAGTTTGCCTATAATCTTTAAACTCAACAGAAACCCGTTTCGTTGCAGCAGCCTGAATGCGAAGCAAATCCCGAGCACCATCAACCTCGCGAGCATATCTTTCCTTATCTTTCTCGGCTAACTCACAGCGAGACTCAAGGGCAGTTTGTTGAGTTTTCAGCTCAGAAACTTTTTTTTCAGATCACGAATTTCCTTGAGACCTACAATCAGTAAAATTTAAATTAAGACAAAGCGGGAGGTATAAAAAATGAACACCAAATGACAAAAAAAAAAAACAAAGACGTCAAATACCTTCAGCCCAACGGCCGTGAATCTCAACAAAAGAAAAGAAGCCATTCATAAAGCAGCACCACCTTCATTAGACAAATCTTTATTTCTCAAACCCTCAGCACGATAAGTTCCGACGGGGTACGTGAGGCAAACATAAACTCCTTGCACGGATCAGGAGTCTCGAAAGTAGTACCATTAGAGAGATCCCAGTCAGGCACGAACTTCTCTTGCGAATTAATAGGTAGACTATCAGAACCAGACCCCTTCTTGTTCGAACCACCTGACGATTCATCCAAACCATTATCAGAACTAGAAGATGTGTCATGAGAAGAGCTGCCAGAAGAAGACCCAGAAACCAAGGTTTTCTTAGCACACGCGATTTTCTTTCCCCCGAGAGTCGCGACCACTCCCTTTCCTTAGGAGACGCGGCTGAAGCTCCGGCCTTCACAGCCGCGGCAAGGCCCATTGTTGCCTTGGGAGCCGCGGCTTCCACCCCTTTTCCCTTAGACACCGCGGGAGAAGCCGGGGGCTTTAGTCCAACCGCCCCTAGCCCCTTTCGTGTCATTTTGACAAGTTTTGACGACGAAGGTACCCCCGCTGCACCTTGGCTACCTCGTTTGCCAGACGACATCGATACGGAATCTCCAGGTTGCACCACAAAATTGGTTGTCGTCTCTAGAATGGGCAAACTCCCGACAGGCAAAGGTTCAGAATGTTCGGTAACATCCTCCGAAGCGGATAGCTTCATTCTCTCAAAAAGGCCCATCCCTGTAAAAAGACAAAATCAAAAAAACACGTCAAGCGTCAGTAAAATAAAAGGAACAAAGCAACAGAAAACAAGAAGAACTTCTTTCCCCCCGATAAGTCATGAACGGGAACATAGTTGGGTCAGCCCAGTTGCGGCTAACACCCGCCATCACGAGAAAATGTTCGGAGTAGGTCCGAAGCATAGTCGGCTCAGCTCTCAGTAGATCATAAGCGAGGAATCGTATTCACCGGTTTTGGGTTAAAATCCTTTATAACAGTCTCAGGTGATAGCCAATTCATTTTAAAAGGAATGACATGGTCGGAAATAAAAAAGAAATGATCTTTCCAATGCTTTAAACTAGTAAAGGTTCGCGAAACTAGCGGAGGAGTTGGGGATTTTCTCTTTTCAAAGGTTAACCAATGCCCTACCCGATTAAGCTTATAAAAAGCTCTGAAAGAGTCACCCCGGGATCAACTTTGAAAGCACGACATGATATCTCAAAGTGGTAAACCTTAATCAACCCTAGTGGAACAAGCTGGGTCAAATGCATATCATAGTACCTAAGCAAGCTACACAAGAAACGACTAACGGGAATCTGGAAATTACTAAAACTAAAAAAAGATGTATACAAAGCAATCATCCCATCAGGAACATCCTTCACACTAGACCCGGGAGGAGGAAGAAGAGGATTCAACTCACTATTTATACCATATCTAATAACAAAGTTATTCAAGTAATCTTGAGTAATAATAGACCTTTGATCATTCATATCACTCCTACACTCCATATAAACAAAATAAGAGCAAGACAAAGAAACTTACTAGAGGAGAAAGAGGCCTTGAGTAGAGAAGAAATATTTGAAGGTGAAAAAATTTGAAGGTGGAAGAAGAAATGAAAAGGAGGAGGTATTTAAAGGGAAAGAGGGAGAATATCAAGGGACTCACGGTCCCCAAGATGGTCAAATCGGCCACCCTAGGGCGGCCTAGGGGAGGGCTGTCAAATCAACGGGTACTTTCAACAAAAAAAAAAATTGTACTCTGAAAAGAGTCACCCTGGGATCAACTTTGAAAGCACGACATGATATCTCAAAGTGGTAAACCTTAATCAACCCTAGTGGAACAAGCTGGGTCAAATGCATATCATAGTACCTAAGCAAGCTACACAAGAAACGACTAACGGGAATCCGGAAATTACTAAAACTAAAAAAAGATGTATACAAAGAAATCCCATCAGGAACATCCTTCACACTAGACCGGGAAGAGGAAGAAGAGGATTCAACTCACTATTTATACCATATCTAATAACAAAGTTATTCAAGTAATCTTGAGTAATAATAGACCTTTGATCATTCATATCACTCCTACACTCCATATAAACAAAATAAGAGCAAGACAAAGAAACTTACTAGAGGAGCAAGTCACCAAGCTCATGTGTTTAAGTAAAAGAGCAAGTCACCAAGCAGTATAAACGAGCAAGCCGCCAAGCTCATGTGTTTAAGTTAAACGAGCAAGCCACCAAGCTCATATGTTTAAGTTAAATGAGCAAGTCACCAAGCTCATGTGTTTAAGTAAAACGAGCAAGTCACCAAGCTCGTATAAACGAGCAAGTCACCAAGCTCGTATAAACGAGCAAGTCGCCAGGCTCATATGTTTAAGAAAACGAGCAAGTCACAAAGCTCATATGTTTAGAAAAACGAGCAGGTCCCCAAGCTCATATGTCCAAAATCGAGCAAGTCACTAAGCTCACGCGTTTAAAAAACGAGCAAATTGTAAGCTAACAGTTTAAAAACAAACAAGCAACCAAGTTTACACGTGAAAAAGTGAAACCAAGAAAAGCAGATTCAACTGGTCAAGTCAGAACCCTCAGTACCACGACTGGGGAAATAACGGCTGTGGCAAGACAAAACCAGTCTCCCCACCGTCTATAAGCCGCGGCTGGGGGTGACAATGATGCGGACGAGATAAAACCAACCCCGCACGGCTATAAGCCGCGGCTGGGGGTGGAAAGTGATGTGGACAAGACAAAAAAAAAAACCCTCCCCCGGCTATAAGCCGCGGCTGGAGGTGGAAATAATAAAGCCAAGACAAAAACGCCCCCCCCCCTAAACAAGCCGCGGCTTGTAGGTTGTGGCTGCGTGGGAGTCGATTTGAGTTGTTGGCATTAGTAATAAACAAGCAGAAGCTTGAATTTGTTGCTACATTTGATTCTTGTGGTTTGATCAGTGGGATCATTTGGATCACTGCTGTTCATATCAATACAAAACTTGATTAAAATCATATACCACATCTTTCAGACATTTAAGAAACAGTTGGTATGCACGATAATATAAATGATGTTGATGATGATGATTTAGATGATTCGTTGTAACCCCACTCAGACGTGAAAAAACAAAACCGCACATATAATAAGAGTTTAAACTAATAAGAGGCAAAGAGATACATAGGATAGTTGCCAAATACAGTACTTCAAACACAAAGTTGGCAAACGACAAGGTCCACGCAAACAAGCATAATAACATAAATAACAAACACCAAGTACGCCTTGTTCTGAGGAACAGGAGGGTCTTTTGGCTTCAGGAAAGACTTGATCTCGGTAATATCTCGGTCACACATGGCCGCAATAGTGTCAACCATGGGAAAAGTAGCCTCGTCAAACGATTGGACTCAACACGAAGGTTCTCCAAAGCTTCACTATCAAAGTTACTAGTCTCCTCAGCTTTTTGCCCCTCAAAGCCCAGTAAGCACCATCTTAAGAACGGTGTTATACCCAACTTGTCAGCAAACCCATTAATCCTCGCCAACAGATCAAGACACTCACACTATCACGTATCTTGTTGAAAAAGCCAATTCCATCAGTAATGAGCCATTTTCTCTCGGACGTAAGATCAGCTACCCTTTGCTCGACTCCCGAAAGGCGGTCTTCAGAAGTTTGCCTATAATCTTTAAACTCAACAGAAACCCGTTTTGTTGCAGCAGCCCGAATGCGAAGCAACTCCCGAGCACCATCAACCTCGCGAGCATATCTTTCCTTATCTTTCTCGGCTAACTCACAGCGAGACTCAAGGGCAGTTTGTTGAGTTTTCAGCTCAGAAACTTGTTTTTTCAGATCACGAATTTCCTTGAGACCTACGATCAGTAAAATTTAAATTAAGACAAAGCGAGAGGTATAAAAAATGAACACCAAATGACAAAAAAAAGACGTCAAATACCTTCAGCCCAACGGCGTGAATCTCAACAAAAGAAAAGAAGCCATTCACAATAGCAGCATAACCTTCATTAGACAAATCTTTATTTCTCAAACCCTCGGCACGATAAAGTTCCGACGGGGTACGTGAGGCAAACATAAACTCCTTGCACGGATCAGGAGTCTTGAAAGTAGTACCATTAGAGAGATCCCAGTCAGGCACGAACTTCTCTTGCGAATTAATAGGTAGACTATCAGAACCAGACCCCTTCTTGTTCGAACCACCTGACGATTCATCCAAACCATTATCAGAACTAGAAGATGTGTCATGAGAAGAGCTGCCAGAAGAAGACCCAGAAACCAAGGTTTTCTTAGTACACGCGATTTTCTTTCCCCCGAGAGTCGCGGCACTCCCTTTCCCTTAGGAGACGCCGGCCGAAGCTCCGGCCTTCACAGCCGCGGCAAGGCCCATTGTTGCCTTGGGAGCCGCGGCTTCCACCCCTTTCCCTTAGACACGCGGGAGAAGCCGGGGGCTTTAGTCCAACCGCCCCAAGCCCCTTTCGTGTCATTTTGACACGTTTTGACGACGAAGGTACCCCCGCTGCACCATGGCTACTCGTTTGCCAGACGACATCGATACGGAATCTCCAGGTTGCACCACAAATTGGCTGTCGTCTCTAGAATGGGCAAACTCCCGACAGGCAAAGGTTCAGAATGTTCGGTAACATCCTCCGAAGCGGATAGCTTCATTCGCTCAAAAGGCCCATCCCTGTAAAAAGACAAAATCAAAAAAAAACGTCAAGCATCAGTAAAATAAGAGGAACAAAGCAACAGAAAACAAGAAGAACTTACTTTCCACCCGATAAGTCATGAACGGGAACATAGTTGGGTCAGCCCAGTTGCGGCTAACACCCGCCATCACGAGAAAATGTTCGGAGTAGGTCCGAAGCATAGTCGGCTCAGCTCTCAGTAGATCATAAGCCGAGGAATCGTATTCACCGGTTTTAGGTGTAAAATCCTTTATAACAGTCTCAGGTGATAACCAATTCATTTTAAAAGGAATGACATGGTCGGAAATAAAAAAGAAATGATCTTTCCAATGCTTTAAACTAGTAAAGGTTCGCGAAACTAGCGGAGGAGTTGGGGGTTTTCTCTTTTCAAAGGTTAACCAATCCCCTACCCGATTAAGCTTATAAAAAGCTCTGAAAAGAGTCACCCCGGGATCAACTTTGAAAGCACGACATGATATCTCAAAGTGGTAAACCTTAATCAACCCTAGTGGAACAAGCTGGGTCAAATGCATATCATAGTACCTAAGCAAGCTACACAAGAAACGACTAACGGGAATCCGGAAATTACTAAAACTAAAAAAAGATGTATACAAAGCAATCCTCCATCAGGAACATCCTTCACACTAGACCCGGGGGAGGAGGAAGAAGAGGATTCAACTCACTATTTATACCATATCTAATAACAAAGTTATTCAAGTAATCTTGAGTAATAATAGACCTTTGATCATTCATATCACTCTTACACTCCATATAAACAAAATAAGAGCAAGACAAAGAAACTTACTAGAGGAGAAAGAGGCTTGAGTAGAGAAGAAATATTTGAAGGTGAAAAAATTTGAAGGTGGAAGAAGAAATGAAAAGGAGGAGGTATTTAAAGGGGAAAGATGGAGAATATCAAGGGACTCACGGTCCCCAAGATGGTCAAATCGGCCACCCTAGGGCCGGCCTTGGGGAGGGCTGTCAAATCAACGGGTACTTTCAACAAAAAAAAATTGTGCTCTGAAAAGAGTCACCCCGGGATCAACTTTGAAAGCACGACATGATATCTCAAAGTGGTAAACCTTAATCAACCCTAGTGGAACAAGCTGGGTCAAATGCATATCATAATACCTAAGCAAGCTACACAAGAAACGACTAACGGGAATCCGGAAATTACTAAAACTAAAAAAAGATGTATACAAAGCAATAATCCATCAGGAACATCCTTCACACTAGACCCGGGAGGAGGAAGAAGAGGATTCAACTCACTATTTATACCATATCTAATAACAAAGTTATTCAAGTAATCTTGAGTAATAATAGACCTTTGATCATTCATATCACTCCTACACTCCATATAAACAAAATAAGAGCAAGACAAAGAAACTTACTAGAGGAGCAAGTCACCAAGCTCATGTGTTTAAGTAAAACGAGCAAGTCACCAAGCTCGTATAAACGAGAAAGTCGCCAAGCTCCTGTGTTTAAGTTAAACGAGCAAGCCACCAAGCTCATATGTTTAAGTTAAATGAGCAAGTCACCAAGCTCATGTGTTTAAGTAAAACGAGCAAGTCACCAAGCTCGTATAAACGAGCAAGTCACCAAGCTCGTATAAACGAGCAAGTCGCCAGGCTCATATGTTTAAGAAAAACGAGCAAGTCACAAAGCTCATATGTTTAAGAAAAACGAGCAGGTCCCCAAGCTCATATGTCCAAAATCGAGCAAGTCAATAAGCTCACGCGTTTAAAAAACGAGCAAATTGCCAAGCTAACATGTTTAAAAACAAACAAGCAACCAAGTTTACATGTGAAAAAGTGAAACCAAGAAAAGCAGATTCAACTGGTCAAGTCAGAACCCTCAGTACCACGGCTGGGGGAAATAACGGCTGTGGCCAAGACAAAACCAGTCTCCCCACCGTCTATAAGCCGCGGCTGGGGGTGACAATGATGCGGACGAGATAAAACCAACCCCGCACCGGCTATAAGCCGCGGCTGGGGGTGGAAAGTGATGTGGACAAGACAAAAAAAAACCCTCCCCGGCTATAAGCCGCGGCTGGAGGTGGAAATAATAAAGCCAAGACAAAAACGACCTCCCCCCTAGACAAGCCGCGGCTTGTAGGTTGTGGCGCTGTGCGGTGAGTCGATTTGAGTTGTTGGCATTAGTAATAAACAAGCAGAAGCTTGAATTTGTTGCTACATTTGAATTCTTGTGGTTTGATCAGTGGGATCATTTGGATCACTGCTGTTCATATCAATACAAAACTTGATTAAAATCATATACCACATCTTTCAGACATTTTAAGAAACAGTTGGTATGCAACGATAATATAATATGATGTTGATGATGATGATTTAGATGATTCGTCTGTAACCCCACTCAGACGTGAAAAAACAAAACCGCACATATAATAAGAGTTTAAACTAATAAGAGGCAAAAGAGATACATAGGATAGTTGCCAAATACAGTACTTCAAACAAAAGTTGGCAAACGACAAGGTCCACGCAAACAAGCATAATAACATAAATAACAAACACCAACTACGCCTTGTTCTGAGGAACAGGAGGGTCTTTTGGCTTCAGGAAAGACTTGATCTCGGCAATATCTCGGTCACACATGGCCGCAATAGTGTCAACCATGGAAAAAGTAGCCTCGTCAAAACGATTGGACTCAACACGAAGGTTCTCCAAAGCTTCACTATCAAAGTTACTAGTCTCCTCAGGCTTTTTGCCCCTCAAAGCCCAGTAAGCACCATCTTTAAGACCGGCGTTATACCCAACTTTGTCAGCAAACCATTAATCCTCGCCAACAGATCAAGACACTCATCACTATCACGTATCTTGTTGAAAGCTAATCCAATTCCATCAGTAATAAGCCATTTTCTCTCGGACGTAAGATCAGCTACCCTTTGCTCGACTCCCGAAAGGCGGTCTTCAGAAGTTTGCCTATAATCTTTAAACTCAACAGAAACCCGTTTCGTTGCAGCAGCCCGAATGCGAAGCAACTCCCGAGCACCATCAACCTCGCGAGCATATCTTTCCTTATCTTTCTCGGCTAACTCACAGCGAGACTCAAGGGCAGTTTGTTGAGTTTTCAGCTCAGAAACTTGTTTTTTCAGATCAAGAATTTCCTTGAGACCTACGATCAGTAAAATTTAAATTAAGACAAAGCGAGAGGTATAAAAAATGAACACCAAATGACAAAAAAAAAGACGTCAAATACCTTCAGCCCAACGGCCGTGAATCTCAACAAAAGAAAAGAAGCCATTCACAATAGCAGCACAACCTTCATTAGACAAATCTTTATTTCTCAAACCCTCGGCACGATAAAGTTCCGACGGGGTACGTGAGGCAAACATAAACTCCTTGCACGGATCATGAGTCTTGAAAGTAGTACCATTAGAGAGATCCCAGTCAGGCACGAACTTCTCTTGCGAATTAATAGGTAGACTATCAGAACCAGACCCCTTCTTGTTCGAACCACCTGACGATTCATCCAAACCATTATCAGAACTAGAAGATGTGTCATGAGAAGAGCTGCCAGAAGAAGACCCAGAAACCAAGGTTTCTTAGTACACGCGATTTTCTTTCCCCGAGAGTCGCGGCCACTCCCTTTCCCTTAGGAGACGCGGGCCGAAGCTCCGGCCTTCACAGCCGCGGCAAGGCCCATTGTTGCCTTGGGAGCCGCGGCTTCCACCCCTTTTCCCTTAGACACCGCGGGAGAAGCGGGGGCTTTAGTCCAACCGCCCCAAGCCCCTTTCGTGTCATTTTGACACGTTTTGACGACGAAGGTACCCCCGCTGCACCATGGCTACCTCGTTTTCCAGACGACATCGATACGGAATCTCCAGGTTGCACCACAAAATTGGCTGTCGTCTCTAGAATGGGCAAACTCCCGACAGGCAAAGGTTCAGAATGTTCGGTAACATCCTCCGAAGCGGATAGCTTCATTCGCTCAAAAAGGCCCATCCCTGTAAAAAGACAAAATCAAAAAAACACGTCAAGCGTCAGTAAAATAAGAGGAACAAAGCAACAGAAAACAAGAAGAAACTTACTTTCCACCCCGATAAGTCATGAACGGGAACATAGTTGGGTCAGCCCAGTTGCGGCTAACACCCGCCATCACGAGAAAATGTTCGGAGTAGGTCCGAAGCATAGTCGGCTCAGCTCTCAGTAGATCATAAGCCGAGGAATCGTATTCACCGGTTTTAGGTGTAAAATCCTTTATAACAGTCTCAGGTGATAACCAATTCATTTTAAAAGGAATGACATGGTCGGAAATAAAAAAGAAATGATCTTTCCAATGCTTTAAACTAGTAAAGGTTCGCGAAACTAGCGGAGGAGTTGGGGATTTTCTCTTTTCAAAGGTTAACCAATCCCCTACCCGATTAAGCTTATAAAAAGCTCTGAAAAGAGTCACCCCGGGATCAACTTTGAAAGCACGACATGATATCTCAAAGTGGTAAACCTTAATCAACCCTAGTGGAACAAGCTGGGTCAAATGCATATCATAGTACCTAAGCAAGCTACACAAGAAACGACTAACGGGAATCCGGAAATTACTAAAACTAAAAAAAGATGTATACAAAGCAATCCTCCCATCAGGAACATCCTTCACACTAGACCCGGGAGGAGGAAGAAGACGATTCAACTCACTATTTATACCATATCTAATAACAAAGTTATTCAAGTATCTTGAGTAATAATAGACCTTTGATCATTCATATCACTCCTACACTCCATATAAACAAAATAAGAGCAAGACAAAGAAACTTACTAGAGGAGAAAGAGGCCTTGAGTAGAGAAGAAATATTGAAGGTGAAAAATTTGAAGGTGGAAGAAGAAATGAAAGGAGGAGGTATTTAAAGGGGAAAAGATGGAGAATATCAAGGGACTCACGGTCCCCAAGATGGTCAAATCGGCCACCCTAGGGCCGGCCTAGGGGAGGGCTGTCAAATCAACGGGTACTTTCAACAAAAAAAAAATTGACGTGACTTTTTATTCCAATACCGTGGCAAAAAACCACCGTATTGGACTGGGGGGACATGAGGAGGTAACACCCCTCCACAACATTAACAACCGCGACAATAGACCCGAGCCGCGACACAGGACCCTAACCGCGGCACAGACCTCAGCCGCGGCACACCCCTTGGAGGCAAGTCCAAGCCGCGGCCTGGAAGGGGTGCCAAATCCCAGCCGCGGCCCTAGAAGGCCCTTCAAAATCCAGCGCGGTAAAACCAGTTCCAGGAGTGTAAATAACGTAAGGACAATAAACACCCAACACTTAGAAAATTAAGACAAAACAAACGCCTATTGGTTGCTTAACGAATGTTGTCAGGACGGAAGATAACAAGCAGACAAGACAAAACTCTGACTGAGCTAAGAAATCAGAAACCTGGAGTCAACTATGAGGACAAAGGCGTTAATGTTAAGTAAAAAAAAACCCTTTACACCCAAATGTATAGAATCTCATGCCCAGAGGAATATAGGACCAGATCTTAGAGTTTGACATTCCCTGAATAGCAGCCAAGTGGAAAACAACAAAAAACCAACAAACACTATAAATAGAGGTTCTCAACCACAGGAAAAGGACACAAGACAGAAAACCAACAACCTTCTCTTAACCTACCAAAAAACCATAATCCTGGTGGCAATTGAGCACTGCTCCTCAAATCTTGATCTCTTGATTAGGATTCGTGTAGCAACACATACTATTGATTTGGCTGGTAACAATCCAACTTTTATTTGTATTAACAACAACAATCTCAACTTTCAGTTTTATTACTAACAACAATCCCAATAACATAATTATTAAAAATTTACGTTTCATTTCGACTTGATTTCATTCACAATAATGAATATGAAAGAAATAAAAAAACATACAAGTTAAATCAAGTCTAAAATAAGTACAAATCGAGTGTGAATGTATGATAATTATACTATTATGACGGTTGTTGGTAATAAAAATAAAAGTTGAGATTATTACCGGCCAAATAATAGATGGATTATTATCAGTCAATGAGTAATTGTTTGGATTATAAAATTCAATTTGCCTTCTTTTCTTAATAATTATAATGAGGTTCTGTTATCTTTACCAATTATAAAACAACATTTTGAAAGTAAATTGCATTACAACCTTCGTGTGTGTCTTCGGCCATACCATAATTTGGGCGTTTCAATAATATCCTTGACTAATGTAGAAGTTGTAGGTTGAATGTGGCACCATGTATTAACTTCAAGCAAGTAGGGCCGTAGACGAAGCGAACGTTCAGCGAACAGTTCGTAAACCGTTCGACGGGAAGTTTGTTTATGTTCATTCGTTTAAAAAGGAATGAACACAAAAGAAAACTCAGTTCGTTTGTTAAACGAACGAACATTAACAGAGGATGTGTTCGTTTCATTTATGTTTGTGAACGTAAGTGTTCGTTAACTTTCGTTTGTGTTTTTGTGGATATTACATCATGTTTGTGATTTTAATTAAAAAATCAATATATGAATTACGACGGTTTTTATTGTTTGTTTTAAGAATTTTTGTTTGTGTTCGTTAATGTTGATGAACATTTGTGTGCGTTCACTTGCCTTCGTTTGCATTCGTCTATGTTCTTGAATAGTTCATGAACTGATTCATTTCCATAATAAATGAACACGAACAAAAAATATCATTCTGTAAGCGTTTGTGAATGGTTCATGAACAAGTTATTTTCTTAAGAGTAAATTACCGATTGCATCCCTAAGGTTTGGTGATTTTAACCATTTGTATCCCTGCAGTTTAAAAATCCCCATATACCCCTTAACGTTTTATTTTTGTTCTCATTTGCATCCAAACGACTAACGACGTGTAACACCCGGGAAAATTTTCTAAACAAGTCAAATAATAATAATGGGCTTAGATGAGACCATTTAATAAAATGGGATGGTTGTGGGTGTTAGACCGAGTTAACCTTTCGGGTCACGAGTTTAACGAGTTTAAAGTTCCGGGAACGCCTGATACATATATATAGACGGATCAGCTGAGCAACTCTCATTTGCACCCAACACTCAACTTCTAGAGAGAGAAAGTGTAGAGAGAGAAAGTGTCGGATCGAGTCTCGGTTGGTCAAGGATCGAAGGCTGGTGTTCGTGGGCTCCCAAACAACAAGAATCAAGGTAAGAAACGTAGTCTAATTGCTCCTTTTGTGAGAAACCCGGATTTAAGTTTTTGAAGTTTTAAAAGTGGCAAGAATCGCCCAAAAATGCACGTTTTTAGGTAAGAAAACATGTAAAAAGCTTAGATATAGCTTCCTGGATGAAACCCAAGGGTTTGGGTGTAAAAGATTGAAGTTTTGGGTTAAAATGGGCTGATTCGTAATGTTCAGCTCGTTCTGCGAATTTAAGCACTCATCCAGCAAAACTATAAGTTCGTCCAGCGAAACTAACAGAAGTTCCAGCGAGACTAGTTTCGCTCTGGCGAAACTACAACTTCGTCGATAAGTTCGCCGACAATACTATCCAACGAAAGTTGGGCGAAACTGGCAGCAAAACTGCTGGCGAATCTAGCAGCGAAACTGCCAGTGAGTTTAGCAGGGAAACTGCTGATAAGTCCAGCGAAACTGCTGGCAAACTTAGCAGCGAATTTAGACAGAAATTGACTCTTTGAGTGTTAACCTATCTAAGGCGGTGTAGTGGACACTCTTCTTTGAAGCTTGATTGATAAGCTACTTAGCAAGCACAGGTGAGTTCTAGGACCCCTCATTTACTTGTTTAAAATGTTTTTAGGGCTGGAACACATATAAACCTGTTTGTTGAAATGTGTATGTTTGACCCATTTGGGTATAATAACGTGTAGTAAGTTTAAGGTATGATGGTGGACTTGGGTATGTTGTATGAGGTCCTAGTACGAGTCCCCAAAGTATAGGAGGGACAATTAGGGCTGTTGCACTCGAGTAGATGCATAGTCAAGTCCCGGCTTTCGGGAAAAACATGGGAGTAGGTGCTTACATGGAAGTTTCTGTAAGTGCCTGTAGATGTCTGTTGATGTAGGCTATGTATGTATGATGCTATGTATGATGATGTATGACTGATATATGCATGTTCCTTATGATTATGTATGTTTATCTTTCCGAAAACTTTACGTATTATGACAACGAATGAACGTAAAATATGTATAATAAAGTAGTAAAGTGAAAAGAAGAAAGGAACATGAAAATGAATGCATGTATTAATGAATGAATGAATGAGTAATATGATGATGAATACATGCATTAACGAACAAATGAAAGAAGTATTGCAAACCATTGAATAAGTCGATTGGTCTTTCTTGGTGATTGACCATGGTCATGGTACCTCTACCGCTTACCTACTAGTACTGTGGCATACGCTTAGATTCACGGCCCAGTAGCTGAAACTACTGCGGCATACGCTCTATTGATTCACGACCCAGTAGCTAAGACTGATCGGGGTATAGCATATGGTATTGGTATAACAGAATTCAATGTGCAAGTAAGGATGAAACGGGATCCTTGTCATTCGACCAGAGTAATCATAGCCGAGTGCTATGAAGTGGGTAAAGCCTGACAGGATCCATATGAGAAGTTAAAGATAATGATGTATAACGGATGATGAAGATAATAAAGAATATTACCTATGTGTACGTACGACGTATGGTCATGTGAAAGAAAGGAATGGTTTATGATGTAAATAAAGTATGTTTATTACAAAACTAGAACTCACTCAGTAACGCTGACTTTTATGTGTTTCCAGTTGGCAGGTAGTGTTGCTGGGGATGGCACGAGGCGGCTACTCAGCTCTTTTGGGATGGCATTCTCCTTTTGATAATGCTGCCACGCAATGTGTTGTGGGCACATAAAGCACGCAACACATTATGTTGCATGCAAGTGTAAGATTCCTTAGGGTTCCGATGTACGGAATTATTAAAGAATCTTCTTTATGATGAAAAATTTTATGTTTTTATACTAGAGGTCACTGTATATGACCCTTTGTAAATAGAAAAGATGAAGTCTTTTGTATAATGCTTTGTGATGTAATGCAAACATTAGATGTTTTGTAATTGACGTACGTTGTATTAAATGGTAAAAGTATTTATAGTAAAAGAAAAGTTTAACTTAGAAATTCCACTGCAATGTATGTTTAAGATGCTGATAAATATATATATATATATATATCAAATGTATGTTTTATGTGCGATGAATGACCAACTGTGGGGTGCCCAGGAGCGGGGCCTTACAAGTTGGTATCAGAGCCAAACTTTAAGTGAAATGGGTAAATTTTCCAAATAAACCTAAACTGAAACTGAAAATGGGACAGAAAGGAAGGGAATGCCATCTGAGTAGCTGCGTGCCATCAGGTATTTTTTAAAGATTAACTGGTATTAAGTGCGCACGTATGTGGTATACGTGTACTGTTAGATTTAGATGCTAATGTAGTCAGGACGGGTGAGGCTCAGGGTGCGAAGAGTAAAGTAAGTGGCTAATCAACTGCCACTGTAATTAGGGACTTACTATGCTGACATAAACTGAGCTATTTCCTTGAATGACCGTGTTAGTATTTGAACCTTTCAGTGTGAGGTAGAAAATGGCTGGTGGTAGATCTTCCAAAGCTTCCCGGGGTGGAGGCGGTGGCGGGGCGTGGTGCTGAACCACGAGCCACAAGAGGAAGACCTAGGGTGGAGAAAGTGGTTCATGAAAAACCCGATACTCCTCATCGGGAGGGTGTAGACGAGATCGCCAACTTGAGAGCCTCGGTAAAAGAAGCAGTGGTTGAAGAAGTACATCAGGTCATGCAGACGATTTTACCGTCTGTAGTGACCGAAGTAATAAAGGCGGTACGCGAAGATGAAAGGCAAGGGAGGAACCGGTCCTCGGAGAGACCGCATCGACAAGAGCCGGAAACGGTTCTATCTGATAATGAAGAGGAAGAGGAGGAGGAGCTGGTACGATAGACAACACGGGGTTGTAATTACGGGCATTCATGATGTGCAAGCCCCCTACTTTTGACGGTTCGGGCACTGCTGCAGACGCTCACCAATGGTGAGAGAAATGGAGGTTGTCCTCGATATTAGTGATTGCCAGGAGGACAAGAAGGTGAAGTTTGCTACCCATTCTTTTATGGGTTCGGCCTTATGCTGGTGGGACAACATAGTCCAGGACGAGGGTAGCAGGGCCATCGGAAGAATGAAGTGGTCCGAGCTAAAAAGGATGGTGATCGAGGAGTTCAGTCCTCGTCGGGAATGGACAAAGTGAGAGAGAGTTCCTGCAGTTGGAGGCGGGGATGATGACCCACCAACAGTACACCACCAAATTCAATGAGATGGCGAGAATGGTGCCGGATCAGGTGACGCCGGTGTCTCGAAAGATCAACCGGTATATTCCAGGGGCTGTCGGCCGACATCCGCAGGCATTTGATTACTGCTCGGCCTAGCACCTTTAGGTCGGCAGTGGATTTGGAGGGAGATTATATGATGAACGGGCTGTGGTGGTGAAGGCTGAGATTAGTAAGAAGGGAGGTGGTGAGAGAAACTGGCAGGGGAAGAGGTTTGGTCGAGGTGATACCTCGACGAGTAACAAGAAGGCAAGGGTGGATGACCGCCGCGTGGTCATGTCAGGAGCAGGGTTGAGGAAGTGTGGCCAGTGTGGAAGGGAGCACTCGGGGGAGTGCAAGTGGGGATCAAATATCTGTTTCAGAAGCGGGAAAGCAGGGCATATGTCAAAGGATTGTCGGGCAGGCAAATGTTTTAACTGTGGGGAAAGTGGTCATATGAGCAGGGACTGCAAGAAGCCGAGGGCTGAGGGCTCAGGAGTGAAGAAGACGGGAGGGGAAGAACCGAGGGCAAAGGCCAGGGCATTCACGATGACGCAAGAAGAGGCTAGGACGGACCCTGACGTTGTGTCCGGTACGTTCCTGATAAACCAAACTTTAGCCTCTGTATTATTTGATTCGGGTGCCAGTAGGAGTTTAATTTCTACTACTTTCTGTGCTAAACTGCCTGTTAGAAGTAAATGCCTCGATGAGACCTTGACGTAGAAACTGCTATTGGTAGGTCCACTAGGGTTATGGATGTGATAGAGGACTGTACGTAGAATTAGAAGGTCATAGGTTTGCTGCCAAGTTACATGTGATGCCCCTAGGAGGATTTGATGTAGTATTAGGGATGGATTGGTTAGCAACCTACGAAGCGAATATTGTGTGCCGAAAGAAGATGATTAGACTGACGGCGGCTGACGGGAGTCCGGTGACAATATACGGCGATCGGGTTACGACGATTCGAAAGTGATCTCGATGGCGGTGGCGGGAAAGTGTATGAGGCGCGGATGTAGTGCCTACTTATGTTATGTAAAGAATGTGGAGGAGTCAACACCACAACTATCCGATGTACCGGTAGTGTGTGAATTTCCAGACGTATTCCCGGAAGACTTATCGGGATTGCCCCCTGACCGAGAGATCGAGTTCCAGATCGACCTGATACCGGGTGCTCAACCTGTCACCAAAGCACCGTATCGCTTGGCTCCGACGGAAATGAAAGAGTGATGGAGCAGTTGCAAGAACTGCTAGATAAGGGGTTCATTAGGCCGAGTATCTTACCTTGGGGTGCTCCGGTTCTGTTCGTAAAGAAGAAAGATGGTAGTATGAGGATGTGCATCGACTACCGCAAGCTGAATAAGTTGACGGTGAAGAACAGATACCCCTTGCCGAGAATCGATGATCTGTCGATCAGCTTCAAGGCGCCAGTTGGTTTTCGCGAATAGATCTTCGATCGGGCTATCATCAGCTAAAAGTAAAGGAACAGGATATCCCTAAAACAGCTTTCATACGCGCTACGGTCACTACGAATTCCTCGTTATGTCTTTTGGTTTGACCAACGCGCCGGCTGCTTTTATGGATTTGATGAATCGAGTGTGTCGGCCAATGTTGGATAAATCAGTAATTGTGTTTATCGATGATATACTGATTTATTCCAGTAGCAAAGAAGAGCATGCCGGCCATATTCGGGAGGTGTTGGAGACCTTGAGGAGGAGAAACTGTACGCTAAGTTCTCCAAGTGTGCATTTTGGTTACGCGAGGTGCAATTTCTGGGTCACGTGGTAAATGCAAAGGGAATAATGGTGGACCCAGCAAAGGTTGAGGCTGTGATGCAATGGAAGTCACCAAAGACGCCATCCGAGATTCGCAGCTTCTTGGGATTGGCAGGCTACTATAGAAGATTTATTCAAGACTTTTCCAAGATAGCCTCGCCTTTGACAAAATTGACTCGCAAGGACGTAAAGTTCGTGTGGGGTCGAGAACAGGAGGATGCCTTTGAGGAGTTGAAGACGAGACTGACACGAGCTCCTGTCTTGACATTGCCCGAGGGAAATGAAGACTTGGTGGTCTATTCGGATGCATCTTATTCTGGGCTAGGTTGCGTATTAATGCAACGCGGAAGAGTAATAGCCTACGCGTCTCGACAAACTGAAGACCCACGAAGTCAACTATCCCACGCACGATCTAGAAATAGCTGCGGTGGTTTTCGCGTTGAAGATTTAGCGGCACTATCTATACGGGACGAAGTGCACCATCTTCACGGACCACAAAAGCTTGAAGTACTTCTTCGAACAGAAAGATCTAAACATAGGCAAAGGCGATGGTTAGAGCTGATAAAAGACTATGATTGTGAGATCCACTACCATCCGGGCAAAGCCAACATGGTGGCGGATGCCCTTAGCCGAAAGGAAAGGCCCGAGCCGATTCGGGTGAAGGCTTATCAGCTAATTATGACCTCTGATGTGATGACACAGGTTAAGGAGTTCCAAGACGAGGCCTTGAAAGAAGATCGTCTTAACTCCGAAAGGATGAGAGGTCTAGTTACAGAACTGGGTGAGAACACTCTTGGTGTTAAGACCCGATTTGGGCGAATGTGGACTCCTTGGTACGGGGATCTACGTGAAAAGATCATGGATGAGGCCATAGGACTCGATACTCCATTCACCCCGGAGCTACCAAGATGTACCAAGACATGAAGAAGGATTATTGGTGGCCGGGTATGAAGCGTGATGTGGTGGAGTACGTGAGTAAGTGCCTGACTTGTTTACAAGTAAAGGCAGAGCACCAGAAACCTTACGGGAAGATCCAACCGTTGGGATATACCCGAGGGAAGTGGGAGCACATCACCATGGATTTCATCACGAAGCTACCACGTATCCCGAGAGGGTATGATGCTATATGGGGTGATAGTTGATCGTTTGACGAAAAAAGCGCCCACTTCCTACCGATCCGCGATATATTCATCCGAAAGATTGGCGGATCTGTTCATCAAAGAAATCATAGCTCGTCATGGCGTGCCGGTGTCCATCGTGTCGGATCGTGACACCCGTTTTAAATCGAAATTCTGGAAGAGATTCATGATGCGATGGGGACGAGACTACATATCAGCACAGCGTACCCACTCAGACGGACAGTCAGTCTGATAGAGAAGATCCAGACACTCGAAGACATGCTTCGGGGTGTGTGTGATGATTTGGAGGAAGGGGAAGACCACCTGCCATATAGCTGAATTCTCATAAATAACAGCTATCATGCCAGTATTGGCATGCCACCTTATGAGATGCTATAGGAATTAGGAAGCGTCAAAGTGATCGAGGCTACGACTGAAAAGCTTGAAAGGATCAAAGCCTATATGAAGGCAGCCAAAAACAGACAAAAGTCGTATGCCGACAAACGACGCAGGCGATCGAATTCCAGGTGGGTGACCGGGTTATGTTGAAGTCTCACCTGGAAAGGAATTATTCGGTTCTGAAAGCGGGGCAAATGAGCCGCGGGTATAGGCCCTTTCCGAATCGTTGCCGTGTGGGAGAGGTGGCCTATAGGTTGGATTTGCCAAATAAGTTGAGTGGAATTCACCCGACCTTCACGTATTCATCTGAGAAAATGTTTAGCCGATGAAGATATGATGTTCCACTAGAGGATATCGAAGTAGATGACGGCTCAATTATGTGGAGCAACAAGTGGCAATCATGACAGAAAAGAGAAGCGGCTGCGAAATAAAGTGGTTACTATTGTGCGTGTACAGTGGAGGCACCGGAAGGGATCCGAATCAACGTGGGAGACGGAAGATGAAATGAGGCAGCATTACCACGCTTGTTCGAGGAATAACAGGTTTCGGGGACGAAACCTAAATAAGGGAGGTAACTGTACCACCCCGGGAAAATTTTAAACAAGTCAAATAATAAATAATGGGCTTAGATAAGACCATTTAATAAAATGGGATGGTTGTGGGTGTTAGACCGAGTTAACCTTTCGGGTCACGAGTTTAACGAGTTTAAGTTTCGGGAACGCCATGATACATATATAGAGAGGATCAGCTGAGCAATTCTCATTTGCAGCAAACACTCAACTTCTAGAGAGAGAAAGTGTAGAGAGAGAAAGTGTCGGAGAGGCTCGGTGGTGGTCAAGGATCGAAGGCTGGTGTTCGTGGGCTCCCAAACAACAAGAATCAAGGTAAGAAACGTAGTCTAATTGCTCCTTTTGTGAGAAACCGGATTTAAGTTTTTGGGGTTTAAAAGTGGCAAGAATCGCCCAAAAAACGCACGTTTTTAGGTAAGAAAAACATGTAAAAAACTTAGATATAGCTTCCTGGATGATAACCCAAGGGTTTGGGTGTTAAAAGATGAAGTTTGGGTTAAAATGGGCTTGATTCGTAATTTTCAGCTCGTTCTGCGAATTTAAGCACTCATCCAGCGAAACTATAAGTTCGTCCAGCGAAACTAACAGAAGTTCCAGCGAGACTTAATTTCGCTCTGGCGAAACTACAACTTCATCGATAAGTTCGCCGACAATACTATCCAACGAAAGTTGGGCGAAACTGGCAGCGAAACTGCTGGCGAATCTAGCAGTGAAACTGCCAGTGAGTTAGCAGCGAAACTGTGATAAGTCCAGCGAAACTGCTGGCGAACTTAGCAGCGAAATTAGACAGAAAGTGACTCTTTTGAGTGTTAACCTATCTGCAAGCGGTGTAGTGTGACACTCTTTTTGAAGCTTGATTGATAAGCTACTTAGCAAGCACAGGTGAGTTCTAGGACCCCTCATTTACTTGTTTAAATGTTTTGGGGCTGGTGGAACACATAAACCTGTTGTTGAAATGTGTATGTTGACCCATTTGGGTATAATAACGTGTAGTAAGTTAAGGTATGATGGTGGACTTGGGTATGTTGTATGAGGTCCTAGTACGAGTCCCCAAAGTATAGGAGGGACAATTAGGGTTGCACTCGAGTAGATGCATAGTCGAGTCCCGGCTTTCGGGAAAAATGTGGGAGTAGGTCCTTACATGGAAGTTTCTGTAAGTGTCTGTAGATGTCTGTTGATGTAGGCTATGTATGTATGATGCTATGTATGATGATGTATGACTGATATATGCATGTTCCTTATGATTATGTATGTTATCTTTCCGAAACTTACGTATTATGACAACGAATGAACGAAGTATTATGTAACGTAAAGTGAAAGATAAAAGAAGAGGAACATGAAATGAATGCATGTATTAATGAATGAAGAATGAATGAGTAATATGATGATGAATACATGCATTAACGAAGAACGAAAGAAGTCTTGCAACCATTGAATAAGTCGATTGGTCTTTCTTGGTGATTGACCATGGTCATGGTACCTCTACCGCTACCTACTAGTACTGTGGCATACGTTAGATTCACGGCCCAGTAGCTGAGACTACTGCGGCATACGCTCTATTGATTCACTGCCCAGTAGCTAAGACTGATTGGGGTATAGCATATGGTATTGGTACAACAGAATTCAATGTGCAAGTAAGGATGAAACGGGATACTTGTCATTCGACCACAGTAATCATAGCGAGTGCTATGAAGTGACAAAGCCTGACGGGATCCATATGAGAAGTTAAAGATAATGATGTATAACGGATGATGAAGATAATAAAGAATATTACCTATGTGTACGTACGACGTATGGTCATGTGAAAGAAAGGAATGGTTTATGATGTAAATAAAGTATGTTTATTACAAAACTAGAACTCACTCAGCAACGCTGACTTTTATGTGTTTCCAGTTGGCAGGTAGTGTTGCTGGGTGGAAGAAGTACATCAGGTCATGCAGACGATTTTACGTCTGTAGACCGAAGTAATAAAGGCGGTACGCGAAGACAGAAAGGCAAGGGAGGAAACGGTCCTCGGGGAGACCGCATCGACAAGAGCCGGAAAACGGTTCAGATGATAATGAAGAGGAAGAGGAGGAGGAGCCGGTACGGGAGACAACGGGGTTGTATACGGGGGCATTCATGATGTGCAAGCCCCTACTTTTGACGGTTCGGGCATGCTGCAGATGCTCACCAATGGGTGAGAGAAATGGAGGTTGTCCTCGATATTAGTGATTGCCAGGAGGACAAGAAGGTGAAGTTTGCTACCCATTCTTTACGGGTTCGGCCTATGCTGGTGGGACAACATAGTCCAGGCCGAGGGTAGCAGGGCCATCGGAAGAATGAAGTGGTCCGAGCTAAAAAGGATGGTGATCGAGGAGTTCAGTCCTCGTCGGGAATGGACAAAGTTGAGAGAGAGTTCCTGCAGTTGGAGGCGGGGATGATGACCCACCAACAGTACACCACCAAATTCAATGAGATGGCGAGGAGAATGGCCGGATCAGGTGACGCCGGTGTCTCGAAAGATCAACCGGTATATCCAGGGTTGTCGGCCGACATCCGCAGCATTTGATTAATGCTCGGCCTAGCACCTTTAGGTCGGCAGTGGATTTGGCTGGGAGATTATATGATGAACGGGCTGTGTGGTGAAGACTGGATTAGTAAGAAGGGAGGTGGTGAGAGAAACTGGCAGGGAAGAGGTTGGTCGAGGTGATACCTCGACGAGTAACAAGAAGGCAAGGGTGGATGACCGCCGCGTGGGTCATGTCAGGAGCAGGGTTGAGGAAGTGTGGCCAGTGTGGAAGGGAGCACTCGGGGGAGTGCAAGTGGGGATCAAATATCTGTTTCAGAAGCGGGAGAAAGCAGGGCATATGTCAAAGGATTGTCGGGCAGGCAAATGTTTTAACTGTGGGGAAAGTGGGTCATATGAGCAGGGACTGCAAGAAGCCGAGGGCTGAGGGCTCAGGAGTGAAGAAGACGAGAGGAGAAGAACCGAGGGCAAAGGCCAGGGCATTCACGATGACGCAAGAAGAGGCTAGGACGGACCCTGACGTTGTGTCCGGTCGTTCCTGATAAACCAAACTTATATCTGTATTATTTGATTCGGGTGC
>JABSNV010000795.1:0-95804 GCA_024085815.1 Flaveria linearis | reverse complement strand
TCAGCACCAGCGACATAGGCATTCTGAAATCTGATCAGACAACTCATCGAAGCCTCCCTTCCTTGAGGCAATGCGCTTAAGTAGCACATGGGCTAAGTACCTAAATTGGGGGCACAAGTTGCTCTGTTGAGCACACCTGCGTTGATATCTCCCGATACTTGGCCCGCAGAACATAGCCTCGTACAGTCAGTGGGTGTAGTCGTGTAGGGCAGTCAGCATAATCCCCAAACTCCAAGACTGTCCTGAGATCATCCTCAGTGATCTCTATAGCCTAACCAAAAATGGAGCTCCTGATACAGTGGGGCTCTGAGGACCAATCAACAACAGGCTTTCCAGAAGTCGGCTGAACTGAGCGGTACGGAGTGCACGGAGTCGATATAGCACGGAAGATCCTCGATCTCCGTAAGAATGTAATAATGCCGAGAAATCAGCCGCGTTCCGGGAGGTCAGATCTAGATGAGACAAATGTTATGCTTTGTGCTCATAGTCTAACGACTCGCCATCTGTTACACAATGTAAATAACGTTAGTGTGTGTCAATGAGTAACAATTTGATTCATTGGACTTGAAATCTTCTATTCTATCATGCGAATGAACTAGGCGACTGAGATCTAGTTCATGCGAATGAGCTCATACGGAATGACTGATCATGTGACTATGCTTATCATATGCTATCCCATGCGTTTACATCAGTCGTGCGACTGAACTCATGTGCATGGTTCAGTCATGCGATTGGCCATTTCTCCAACTTAGTCGTGCGATTGAGCCATTCGCATAGCTCAGTCATGCGATTGAGTTCTTAAGGGTGTCCATTCGCATGACAGACTGTTTTTTTTCAAATTCAATCTTTTGCAAAACTTGATGTTAGACTCCGTGGTTTGGATCATTAGTCTCGCAATGACAGACATAACACCTAATAACTTTTATTTGAACAATATACTTAGTTTTATAGGTTTCTTAGGCAAACTAAGTCTCGGTTAAGTTAGGGCTTAAATCGATCATCAGGGCAAATTGATTGCACTTTGGAGTGAATATCGTCGTGCATTACCTGGATAACACTAGAAATTATTAGATCACAACAAACAGTAGTCTAGAACAGTCAGAAGAAAATTGGGTAGCGTAACGATGCTTCGTGCGATAAAGTGAGTGATTGGGGTGAATGGGCGTCTGCGACCGACTCCCCCTCTATTTATACTAGGGTTTATTCCAGTCATGCGACTGAACCTAGTCGCATACTTGATTCGTGCGACTGGCACCGTCGGTCACGTCAGTCGTACGACTAGTTGTCAGTCGTGCGACTGTCTCATTTGGTCACCTCCATTCATGCGATTGGTTCATTCTTGTGATCCAATCGTGTGAATTTTACTCATGCTTATGGTCCAATCGCACGTCTGGTCAATATATGTGGGTTAGTCATGCGATTAGGCTCTACGTATGGTTCAATCGTACGGCTGGTCCATCATGTCCAGGTCTCGTGCGAATGGCTCATACTTATGGTTTTGACTTTATGACCATTGACACTTAGCCCTATTAACAATTGATAAAACATTTCGAGCATTCGATCATCTCAGACATGACCATTTAACTAGAGAAATTTTGATCACCTCAGACGTTGATCCTTTTAACAATAAAAGCATTTTGTCACCCAGACGTGACCCTTTTAACATTTGAAACCTCATTGGGTCACCTCAGACGTGACCCTTTTTATGTGATTAAATCCTAGATAGAATCCATGCATAGTCCGATGTTTAATAATAAAACTGACTAAAAATAAAACAAATTAAACAACTAGAACTAAAAGACAAAACTAAAACTTATTTTTGTAATTTTGGGTGAGGTTGAAATCCTAAGATAAGCATCTACCAATTTTCCTTTCTAGAACAGTATAGCATCAAGGTTACATTAATCATAACTGGAACAATTCCTTATGGAATCATACAGGTTTATCAAATCATTTGGGAGATATTACCAAAGTCTTTTGATGCTTGATTCTTGTTTTTATCGAGAGATTAGCAAGTTTAGGAAATTACTAGTACTGTAAGATACACACAATGATTTGGACTTTCAAGAATTTGGAGCTCATAATGATTGTCAGTATACTTGTCCTCTTAAATCCATACAAGATTTTTGACACACATGGTGATGATTTAGTTTAATATTTCAACAGCATTTGTGGATCCCACACTTATATGGTAATCAACATTCCTTAGGAGATCTTGAGCGGTCTATGGGTATTTTGACAAAGAAGCGACTATTCTAAGAGCTTTCAAAGAGATGCAAAGCCTCAGTTCAGTGCCATCACACAGTAGAGAGGCCGCAACAACAATGAATTAGAATATTTAGGTTATGCTTATCCTCAGGTCAGTGCTACCGCACAGCAGAGAGACACACAACCCATCTTCTTGTTTAAGCAATTATATTCTTTTGCACAGATCGCACCAACAACATATATTATTAGCTTGATTGTTTTTTTTTTTTTTTTTATGTTCTTTGCTCATTTTTATGGTCATCCGAACACACTTGTGGCGCTTATTTTGCTCGTCACCCTTATTGGAACTTCATTGATTGTGTTAACCAGGGATAAGATGATAACCCGCAGCTTGTTGAACAACTTAGTTTGAGCTTGAAATCACCAAAGAGGCCTACTTATCTATTGTATTGAATCTACGCAATCATCTAATAATTAGCAAGCTCTAGGTCTACTTTCTCTGTGTTACCTTAGTAGCAGCTAGTTTTACTATCATTTTTCCTTTTATGTTGCTTAGACTTCTCAGACTTATACTTCGAATTTGCATCTTAATAAGTTAAATTCTTTTAAAGTCTCAAAATCATTGTTCCTGTGTTGTATCATTTCCAAAATCCTTAAATCTAGACACAATACGATCTCCTCTATTAACTAGATTGTCCTCCTCCCTCGTTTTTTTAAGTATTAAATAAAATAACTAATTTAATACTAAACTAACCTATCTCTCCCTAAAATTCTAAAACCAAAAATATTTTTTGAGTTTTTGGATTTTATAGAAATAGGAAATTAAAATAAGAAAAAATAAAAGAAAATAAAAATAAACGGTTGTCGGACTAAGCATTTTCATCTTCTGGAAATGATTAGTTTAGGTTAGGGACCAAGCCTTAACTGGCTTGGGTGACCCAGAGAATCACACATCATAAACTTTACCCACTGTCCACTGAGGGTGAGGGTAGATCATTCTTCTATTGTTCTCATTTTCAGACACGGGACTTGATTTTTCTTTCCATATACCAGTTTTATGTAGGCCTGTTTGTGATAAACAGACGATTGCTTATGGTTTGTACTTTATGTACATAGGTTCTTTTTAATTGAAATCTTGTTTAAAAAAACTTCGTTTAGTATCATTAAGTTCAATCTTTTTCTTGGTGTCTGATAATAAGAAACATTTAGAAGCAATGTGTCCATATTGTCCATAAGTGTAGCATGATCTACTTTTCAACATGTTGGTGAAACTGTTTCTGTGGTGAAGTGTTGTGACACAGGTGTGACTTAGTCACTTTGGGTTTTGACACTTCTTGTTTAGATGTTTGACTTCTTTAAACAAAATCATTGTTTGAACATGTTTAACATCTTTACCCTTTTGTTTATTTGGACTAAGACATGGTGCTCTAGATTGGTTAAATTGTTTGGTCTTTTTGGGTGTTGATTAGACATGTTTGAACCTGACTCCACCTTAACCTTTGTAAATTGTTCATCCAAATTAACAACAGGCATTCTTTACTTTTGACTTCAAAGTGGTCTCCTTCTGTTTAGTGACAGATTCAATAGGTTACTGTGGAATCTGGATCACTTACAAGAGGAGTGGACACCACATGATCCTTGATTGGGTTATTATTAATCGGTTTTCATTTGCATTCAACAAGGTCTCATGTGGTGGTGGAACCACTTTGTAACCCAAACCCTCCCTGTGGTTTCATTCTTTCACTAAGTATTGAACTATGTGAGAAGAACTAGTCCAACTGTGCAGTTTTGTTTTAAAGAATTTACCTCGACTTCCAAACTGCTTTTTGTTTCTTAGTTTCTTCTAGGAGTTTAAATAGAACTTTATGTCATTTGCTTGGTTAAATGCCACAACTTCAGTTTCCCTTAATTGTTTATTTAACAGTTCTAATTCTCTTTATAACTGTGCTCATTTTGTTTTAAATTTGGTTTGCTTCTATGCATAGTTGTAAATCATTTACTAAGCTATCATTGTGATCTAATAGCCTAGCAAATTTTGAATCTATGCTATCCTAAAATTTATTACATTCAGAATAAGCATGATTATCAAAAAGTTGGTCTGTGGAACTTACTCGGTTGAATCAGCCATCATCGCAGAGTTGACTGTTGGGTGTTGGTGATTCTGAACATGTTGTGCTGGGACCTTCTTCATTTAGGTGAGTGACCACAGTAGCAGTATCTTCATGATCTGACATTACGAGTTCCACTGCATTTCACCTTCGCTTGCTGAGTCGTCATCCAAAATTCAACACATGCAATGTAGGATTCTCTTGGAAATACAAAGCGAAAGGTCCAATCTTGCCCTTCATCGTCTTGTGCAGTCAAGGCCTTAGGATCCTGCTTGATGATGTAGCCCTATTGGTGGGTTTATCATGACGTTGAATTGGAGGAGAAGGATGGATTACCATTACCTGTCTTCTTGGGCTTCACACATTTCACGTTGAAGTGCCCTTTTTCTCCACAATTAAAACAGGTAACTTTGGTTTTGTCAAAACCAAGGGTATCCTTTATGGCTATCAAGTTCTGTCCGGTCTTCTTAACAAACTTCTTCGACCTCCGGACAGCACTAGCCAGCGCCCACATAATGTCCATCCTTTCGAGCTCATTCTCGTCTACTGGCTCGTATTCATCTGCCAGATGGCAGTTTCCAATTTTTCTAGCATTAGACATCATAGGAGTTGAACTATCACTGCTAGGAGATCCATATGCTCCTTTGCTACCTCTACAGTCATATTACCAAGATTCTCGGTCTTCAATTTCATAGCATGCTTCAGATGCTCTGTATTGGGAGCAAGATGACCCGATGTGTCAGATCCTGAAGCATTGGCTTGGAATGAAGAAGCTGAACTGGAAACGAATGCTATTTGTAGTGGTGCTCCAGATGTTTTTGGTTGAGGAGTTGAGTTGAAAAGTGACGGGTTCTGATCATATGACCTTTTTGGGATCGTACTTCATCTCAATCTTCTTCTCTCAGCTTCAGAATGAAATCGTTGATATCCAACTTTTCCAGCATATCATTCTGTCTGAGATTTGACAAAAACGAAACCTACTTCTCAGGAAAATCCATCTTCAAAACTCGACACCTGTCTTCCCATGGATTGGTATCCCCATGAGTGTGCAGCTCACTCATCAGTGGTAGAAGCGGTCGATGATGCCATCCAAGCTCTCTTTGCCTATGAAGAGAAGTTATCAACTCCTTCTTCAAAGCTTTGGCCTTCAATGCCTTTAACATCGCATTCCCGTTAATACAGTTTTCCAAGGCATGCCCATAACTTCTTGGCGTGTTTATTCTCAGAAAACGATGGAATATATATCCTAGAATTGACGAGGTTAACAAGGCGTACACCTTCTCTTGCAGTGGACTTTCTTCTGGCTATCAGTCATGCCACCAAGGTAAGTTTTACTCCATCAGCACCAACCGGCTGCTATACCTAGTTCTTTGATGAGTTCCACGATTAGGATCAACTCCATTAAGATATCTCGACATTTTTCCATTATGGGTAATCATCTAAAGTTATGAGCTTAAGGGGATTATTGGGTGATTACAACTGTTGATACATGTGTCCCTAGATTCTGAGTTGAATGTAAAATGTCTTGACTATGTGTAATTGAATGGTGCTTAATGAAATACATTTGGTGTTTATATTATAATGTTTATATATTCGTTAATGGGTTAAGGAATGACTAATTTATAGGTTTGGTTTTGTTTGAATAGAGTATGCATAATGTTATAATGATTAACACATTCAAACTTAACATGATATAGTTATCATGCGAATGGGCCATGCGAATGGATCATACGCATGAATAACTTCATGCGAATGGCTCAGTCACACGACTGAACCATGAGACTGGATCAGTCGGAAGACTGAAGCATGAGATTGAACCAGTCGTACGATTGAAGTCTCAGTCGTACTGTATGGATCAACCGCATAGCTCAATCGCACGATTGAACCATCCGAATGGTTCAGTCGCCCGAATGAGAAAACCTAACCTATAAATACACTAATTCGTGGAATAAAGGACACTTCGAATACGAGAAACCCTAATCGCCCCAGAACGTGCTGTTCGACCATTCCAACTTCATAGAGCGTTTCAGGTCATTCCAGTCAATTTCATAACGTTTCTAATCGTTAGGATTGATACTGATTCGTTCTCACTGATTGGATCGCCAATCAAATAGGATTCCGCACTATTTGATCTGGTACAACTAAGAATCAAGTTAGTACTCCGTACGTACACGGTCCTAAACAACTTATTCAGAAGCAATATGTCTTGATTCCGTTGATCCTCACGCTTTGTGAAAAAGTCTATGTTTTTACGCGAAAGACCCAATCTTTTGCTAAAAATCGAGTCTTACGTGTGCATGTTCTGAAAATTCAGTGTTTTGTGATTCAGGTGTTCGAGTTTCAGCCGTCTAGGGTGCAAATTTTTGCGTTCTAGGCAAAAGTGTTCGAAATAGCGTTTACAGCCGACCCAGTCGCACGATTATCTCAATCGTACGACTGAACTCTTTCGCCCAGGTAGTCGCACGGTTGAGTCAGTCGTTGTGTCAATCGCCCGAGTGAGTCAACCGTCTTTCCAGTCGCACGTCTGAGTCGTTTGGTTTATTCAGTCGTCTAAGTCTCTCAGTCGGCCGTTTCTATCGTACGTCTGAGACCAGTCGGATACAGCCCAATCGCATCAGAGTAGCTTAATTCTCAAGTTAAATTAATTCAAAGATGGACTCCGAAAATTATGCCATGTCAGCTGGGAAGGATTCGAGAATTCAGAATCTGTTATTACTGGAAAATGAGATAGGGAACCATAACAAGCCACCTAAACTTTTGACAATAGAGGATTTTCCACAATGGAGACAACGTTTTGAGATCTATCTTAATGGTGTAGATACTAACTTATGGAACTCTATTGAGGTTGGCTATAAAATACCCGTGGGGGCTGATGGTGTTCCATTGACTTTGAGTGGACTCACCGATACACAGAAGATTGCTTACAATGCCGAGAAGAAGGCCTATGCTATTTGACTCAGTCTATTCCTAAGCCTATTTTTCATCAATACTCAGAACACAAACAAAGTAAAAAACTGATGGAAGTTCTTGAAAAGAGGTATGATGGAAATTCAAACTTAAAGGCACTGAAAGGTAAAGCTTTGAAGAAGGAGTTTGATAATTTCTCGGCAATAGGGAATGAAAGCTTGGATGAAATCATCGATCGGTTTTACCATCTGATGAGTGAACTTCACACTCATGGGTTAAGACGTCAATGGAAGACAAGGTCTTAAGCTTGGCAGATGGTCTACCTGCAAAATGGGGATTCATCATTTCTACTCTGCGATACAACTCAGTTTTAGAAACCCTGGATGTCAATGACTTTATTCTAAAACTGAGAGAGGAGGAAGTGCGACAAAAATACAAGGCTAAGAAGGGTTCTTATGCTCAAGATCCCTCTCTCTACAATGTTCCTTCTACCTCCACCCTGCTGCAAAGTCTTCTGGTGCACCTCTGCAAACAGCCTTCGTGTCCAATGCATCTTCAACTACTGAACAAGGCTCATCATCTGCAAATGAGCCTCTTGTTGCATCTGGAGCTAGTCAAAGCCCTATTGTTACTCAATCTGCAAAGTTAACAACAGAAATCTGGGAAAGGTAACAGTGGAGGTTGCTAAAGAGCACATGGATCTTCTGGCTGCTGTTGTGCATTCTTATGATGGTTTGGTGGCAGGCAAGATTGGTAATTGCCACCTTGCTGATGAAGATTATGAGCAAGTAGATGAAATGAGCTGGAAAGAATGGACATCATGTGGGCTCTTGCAAGCGCTGTCCGAAGAGCCAAGAAATTTGTGAAGAAAACAGGGCAGAATCTTGTGGCTACTAAAGATACAACCTTTGGTTTTGACAAGTCTAAAGTCACATGTTTCAATTGTGGAGAAAAGGGCCACTTTAAAAGGGAGTGTTCAAAGCCTAAGAAGACTGGGAACGGGAATCCCTTTCCTCATTCAACAGGCAAGATAGAGACAAGAAATCAGCGTCCACGGGAAGTGATTCTAAAGCTATGGTAGCACAAGGAGATGAAGGACAAGACTGGTCCTTTCGATTCGTGTCTGATGAAGCTAACATAGCATCCGTGGAAGACTTGAACGAAGACTCTGCAAGTGAAGGGGAAAGCTCAGCTGAAGTTTATACTGCTGATTTGGAAGAGACGTTTGATGCTGTTGATGAAATTGTCCAGAATGAGTTGACTTCAGAATCTGAAGCTCAATCTACGTCTCAGAATGCTTTCATGGCTGGCACGTTGACATCTACACAGGTAAAATCTAAAGATGAATATTTGATGAACATGTTTGTGTCGAATGTGAAAAATTTAGAGAAAGCATTGATCTAAAATTTGCTAGGTTGTTAGAACATAATGATAACTTAGTAAATGACTTAAAACTGTGTTCAGAAGCTAATCGTATCTTAAAACAAAATGAGAGCAGTTATAAAGAGAAGTTAGATGCGTTGCAGAAACAACTAAAGGAAACTGAAGTTGTTGTCTTTAACCAAGAAAATGACATTAAATACTACTTAAAGACCATTGAAGAGACTAAAAAGGACAAAGCGGTCTTACAGGTAGAAAATGAGTCATTGCAACAAAAACTACATAGTTTAGCGAGTTCCTCGCACATTTTGAAAAACTTGGTTAAAGAACGCAACAATGGGGAGGATTGGGTTACAAGGTAGTTCCACCACCACTGAAATCCTTTTGAACAAAACAACGCATCCAATTAATAACAATCAAATTAAGGATCATGTGGTGACAACTCCTTTGGTTAGTGATCCAGACACTGCATTAAGTCTGCTTCTCTGGATGATGATCAGAAAACTTCAACATCAAGCAAGGTAATGTTGAGAAAAGGTGGAAACAAATGTCCAAACAAGTCTTGGTTCGGAATCAAGTCAAATATTACACAAACAAGATACATAAATCCACTCAAGTTAAACCAGTTAAAAGGGATAATATTCAGCTCAAAGACAAATTATTCAAATATAAACAAGTTAAATTTGTTAAAGAGAGTAAATATTCAAAGATTGAGACCAAAAGACCCATTCCTGAAATTTATTCACCGCCCCACAAGAGATCTCCTAGTCCTGATGAATGGAGATCCTGCTATACTTGTGGTCAGCAAGGTCATATTTCAACTAAGTGTCCACGCTATCAGACACCAAGAATTAAAGTTGAGCTTAACGACAAAGTCAAATTAGATTCAAAACAGCGTTCTAAGACCCCGGTAGATCGAAAACACCCATTAGGCATAAAACACCTTCTAAGTTTTTTTCGTCCCCACCACGACAAGGCAAAACAGACAAGTCCCGACAGGTCTGTGACACCAGCGCAAAAATCTGTTTCTGAATCTAAACTATCTGCTCAAACTGTTAATCAGTCTAAATTTATCATAAACAATCCTTTCACAGAGATGGTTTATGGAAAGCCAAGACATCTGGTGAATCTGAAAGCCAGGACAATCCGAGAGTTGAGATTCCACCACTGATAAAGGACAGTGGGTCGAATTCATGATGGTTGATTCCTCTGGGAAACCCAAGCCAGTCAAGGCTTGGGTCCCCCTCCTTAACTGATTGTTTTCAATTATGTGCAGGTTGTCCGCTACAGTGCTTCAACAAATACATGGATTGTGGATAGCGGAGCTTCCAGGCACATGACAGGAAACAAGTCTCTTCTTTTCAATGTCAAACAAATAAAAGGGGGACACGTTTCATTTGCTGGTAATAAAGGAGGATACATTACCGCTCAGGGCGAAGTAGGTAATGAGAAGGTAAAGTTTGATAAAGTAAATTTTGTTCAACAACTGAAAACAATTTACTTTCAGTGTCTCAGATATGTGACAAGGGCTTCAAAGTTATGTTTGACAACCGAAAATGTTACATACTGAAAAAGGAGATGGAGATTCCAGAGAAGCAGGTTTTGATGTCTGCATCCAGGTACAATGATCTATATGTCTTGGATATGTCTAATGCTTCTACCTCTGAATCTACAGCTCAATGTTTCCTCTCAAAAGCGACAGAGAAGGATTCCATCTCATGGCATAGAAGGATGGGACACATAAATCAAAGGAAGATGAATCATCTGATTCACAACAACCTTGTTGAGGGAGTTACAGTCAAGAACTTCCAACTTCCTGATTTTTGTGTCTCTTGTAAGAAGGGAAAGCAAACCAGGAAATCTCACAAGACCAAGCACGCCAACACAATTGAGATGCCTTGGAATTGCTACACATGGATCTCTTTGGTCCAGTCAACACAAGAGTATAGCAGGAGACTGTACTGCTTTGTAGTCACTGATGACTACTCAAGATTCACCTGGTGATGTTTCTGAAAGCTAAATCAGAAACGTTTGAGTCATTCAAGGTGCTCGTTACGACTTTGGAGTCACTCTATAAACTGAAGGTGAGAAGAATACGTTCTGACAATGGCACAGAGTTCAAAATCAGTGGATGGATGCTTTCTGCAAGGAAAAGGGAATTGTTCATCAGTTCACTTCCGCATACACACCACAGATGAATGGAGTTGCAGAACGAAAGAATCGGAGCTTAATTGAGACTGCGCGAACCATGTTAGCTGATTCAAAGCTCCCAGTTCAGTTCTGGAATGAGGCAGTTGCAAATGCCTGCTACACACTAAATCGTGTGTTAGTAGTCAAAAGGCATGGCAAGACTTGTTACGAGTTACTTCAGAAGAGAAAGCCAAATTTGGAGTACCTGGAACCATTTGGAGCTCCGTGTACATTGCTAAAGAAGACTCAGGATGGCAAGTTCAACGAGAAAGCTGATCAAGGAATATTCTTAGGATACAGCATCCCAGACAAGCGAGTTTACAATAACTCGACGGGTCAGGTCGAGGGTTGTGCAACGTGGATGTTCAGAGATACATCACACCTCCTGCTGGAAAAGGTCCATCATCATTCTTCGATTATGATGGCTTTTTCAAATCCTTTAATCTTCCACAGTTTGATTCAGAGGATGACGTTGCTACCCAGATGATGTATGATGTTCTTATCTCACCGAATCTGGATTCAAGCAACATCACACCTACTGATGGTGCCTCAAGCTCTTCGACCCCTGCTCATGATGAGAGTGATGATTCATCAGGTGATGAAGAAGCACCTGCTTCTAACCCTGAGCATACAGCTAATCAACACAGTGAGTCAACAGCTGTGGAACAAGCTGCAGGAAATCCTGACACTGAAACCAGCTCACCAATCTGGATTCTGAGATTGTGGTTTCTACCACACCAGTGACTAGGATCAGTGTGAATCACCCCCCCCTCGTCTATCATGGGGACATTCAATCCGGTGTGCAAACACGAAATCAGCTGTACTCTGCTGATTATGCAGCAGTCATGGAAAAGGGTTACGTCATGACGGGGCTTTCTCATGTTTTGTTTCACAAATCGAGCCTAAATATGTCTGTGACGCCCTGAAAGATGAGGCCTGGGTCAATGCCATGCAAGAAGAGCTACTCCAGTTCAAGAAACTAGGAGTCTGGACTCTAGTTGACAGGCCAAAAGGAGTCAAGGTCATTGGTACCAAATGGGTACTAAAGTGCAAGAAGGATGACCAGGGTGTTGTTATCAGAAACAAGGCACGGTTGGTCGTTCAAGGCTTCAGCAAGTCGAAGGAATCGACTACAATGAAGTCTTTGCTCCCGTAGCTAGAATGGAAGCTATACGTATCTTTCTAGCCTACGCCTCTTACATGAAGATCAAAGTTTATCAACTAGATGTTAAGAGTGCATTCTTGCATGGGGAAATCCGTGAAGAAGTATATGTCAGTCAACCCGAAGGATTCGAAGATCCTTATCATCGGACAGAGTCTACAAGTGGACAAGGCTCTGTATGGGCTACATCAGGCTCCTAGAGCTTGGTATGAAAAGCTCTCTACCCATCTACTAAAGCATGGTTTTCGCAGGGTGTGATTGACTGTACATTGTTCATCAAAGAAAAAGATGGTGACTTGCTTCTGGTGCAGATCTATGTGGATGATATCATCTTTGGATCTAGAAATGAAGCATTATGCAAAGAATTCGAATCTGTGATGAAGGCAGAGTTTGAAATGAGTGCAATGGGAGAGATGAAGTTCTTCCTGGGATTACAGGTGGATCAAACACCAACCGGTATTTTCTTACATCAGTCCAAATATGTCGGCGATATTCTCAGTCGATTTGACATGGAAAATGCGTCTGCTGCCGGTACCCCTCTCGCCACAAATCATGATGTGGCTCCTGATGAGAATGGGGATTTGGTGGATGCCACTATGTATCGTGGGATGATCGGATCTCTCATGTATCTTACTGCCTCGCGTCCAGATATCATGTATGCAACATGTTATGTTCTAGATATCAAGCGAAGCCAAAAGTAATCACTTGATTGGGGTGAAAAGGATTTTTCGTTATCTGAAGGGTACTCCAACACTAGGATTGTGGTATCCTCATGATGATGACTTCGAGCTTACCGCATACAGTGATTCAGACTATGGTGATGCAAGATGAATTTCAAGTCTACATCAGCAGGGTGTCAGTTCTTTGAAGACGGTTAGTCACGTGGCAATGCAAGAAGCAGACCTCGGTTGCTCTATCAACCTGTGAAGCTGAATATGTTGCTGCTGCAAGTTGCTGCTCTCAGATCATCTGGATTCAACAGCAAATGCGAGACTACGGTTTGAAATTTTCTAACACTCCTATTTATGTTGATAATTCTGCTGCCATAGCTGTCACTAAAAATCCTGTTCAACACCCAAAACAAAACACATCGGGATTAAATATCATTTCATACGCGATTGCTATGAAAAACAATTAATTGATGTGATTAAAATTAACACGGATTTTCAGCGCGCTGACCTTTACACAAAGCCTTTTGATAAACCAAGATTTTTATATCTGCTAGAGGTCAACGGCGTTAAAAAGAAAAGTGATGTGATTGCTGACGAAGCAGATACATAGTCCGACCAGTGTTTTAGTCGTTTCGTTTCTTTTTCCTTCATTTTATTTTATTTTTATTTTTTTTAATTCCCTGTGTCGTAATAAAATCCAAAAACACAAAAAGATTTTTTTGTTTTAGAATTTTAGGGGGATTTAGTTCAGTATGCATTTACTTAAAAAAAAAAAAAAAAAAAAATTGGGGGAGGTAAGTTAAGCTGAAAAGGCACAGACAAATAAACTGGAAATGCGACTCGATAAAACTGGAAAGTGATAGCACACAGGCACCGAGTTACTTGGAACATCAAATTGTTTTTCAGTTTCAAAAATAACAATCATAAATCAGAGAAGTCTAAGTCTGACAAATTGGGAATATGATAGAAGTTTTGACTGGTATTGTAATCATTTGGAGAAAGTAGATCTAGGGTTGTGTAAGTACACAATACGATTGTCAGTAGATTCAACACAATAGACCATTAGACATCATCAGTGAACTGGCTTAAACTAAATTTATTCAACCAGTTGTGTGTTCTCACGGCATCCCTGGTCTGCACAATCAATCAATGTCCAATAAGGGGTGAGGAGCAAGCTAATGCCACAAATGTGCGCAAAGACCTGCAAAACAGAGCAAAAGATGACAAATGTCATTAAAATAATGTATATGCAAATATGCTGCTCTAAGAAGATAAATAGGTATTGCGCCTCTCTGCTGTGCGATGGCACTGACCTGAGGCTAAGCATAACCTATTCGTTCTAAGAATTCATTGTTGTTTGCGCCTCTCTGCTGTGCGATGGCACTGACCTGAGGTTTGGCATCTCTTGACAATTCTTAGAACCAAATCTTCTAAGTCCAAGACTGCTCAAAAATCTCCTGAGGACGATTGATTACCATATACCTGTGGAATACACAAATACGGTTTGACCTAATTCATCTAATTAATCGCTGATGTGTGTCAAACGTCTGTGTATGGATTTAAGTGGACAAACATACTGACAATCGTCGTGGCTGCATTGCCTGATGTTCAAAATAAATAAGAATTACATATTAGTTCAACATGATTCCCAGTTAGACCTTAGAAGTCTTCCATAAGTGAAAAACTGTACAATCTATCATGCAAAGTGTAATAAGCACTGAATGTTCCAAGTGATGGTGTATATGCCTGTCTGATTCCACGAGAGTCTATTCCGGATAAACTGTTAATGCTAACAAGCTATACAAGCCCCCTAACAAAAATCACAAAAATATGTCTTCTATTCATAGGTTAAGTTTTGTCTTAGTATAATGTGTCATGTCGGACTGTGTATACTGTTATCTGCTAAATGTCACTAAATGAGCGTAATGTTATCTAAACTGATTGTTTCTAAATGGTTAAAAGGATCACGTCTGAGGTGATCGGGTGGATAAATGGATCACGTCTGAGGTGATCGGGTGGTTAAATGGATCATGACTGAGATGATCAATTGCACATAATGTTTTATCCATTGGTAAATAACTAAGTGTTGGTTCATACCTTAAAATTGGCACAAGGATAGACCAATCGTTCGACTGAATCTGATATGACCCAGTCGGCCGAATAGGGTGTACGATTGAATACAATCGTAAGATTGGACCATGCGAATGAACCCTATCGGCCGGTTGAATGTGTCCGACTAGGTCAACGTGCGAATGAGGCATGCGAATGAAACACATCGAACGATTGGAGGTGACCGACTGAAATTGTCGTTTGGATGAACTTCAATCAGCCGATTGGAGATGAACGATTGGGTAGATGGCACGACTGAGACTCAGTCGTCCGACTATCCAAGACGACTAGACTCAGTCGGCCGACTAACCAAGGCGACTAGACTCAGTCGCCCGACTGGATTTTGCCCTAGTATAAAAACAGACCAAATCATAATCAGTCGTTCACTCTCCCAAATCGCCCCCTCTATTCGCCCGACCTAAGGAACCGCTGTCGAAATTTTCTTTGATCCATATCTGCTTTGTTATACGTGTTCTAACACTCATTGGTGATTATACAGGTACTACTCAAAGTGTTTCATCGATAACACTGATATATGATGTCCAAACCTCTGGAAATCAGACCAAACAGTAACCGAACACATGATGACAAATAGGCCATCCAAACTAGATTAAACGTTCACATAAAAGTTAGAACATGATTTCTCGGTAGTTTCCGAGTGTAATGAGCCAAATTTCGACGTTTAACTTCAAGTATAGCTCAAAACTGAATTTGAATGGACAAACTGTCGAGTATGCGACTGGACACGCTGATGAACTCCAATCGCCCGACTGAGAAGACGATTAGTCTCAGTCGCCCGACTGAGCTGAACGAATGAATCAAACGCACGACTATGCTCATACGCTTGACTTAGTCGCCCGTATGAATAAATTCACCTTTCAAGACTCATCGTTCCACTCAGTCGCACGGCTATGTTCATTCGGATGCTCAGTCGCCCGACTAACCAAAGTGGGAAACTCATTGATTTTGTTTATTCTCTTCTGCGTGTACTAACGTAAACTTACATTGTGTGACAGATGGCGAGTCGATGGGTTATGAGCACGAAGCACAACATTTGTGCTCATTTGGACTTGACCTCTAGGAATGCCGCTGACTTTTCTGGCATTATCACATTTCTGAGAAGATCAAGGATATACAGAGCTATCTCAGCACAGTGTACACCATACAGGTCGATGCAGCAGTCGTTCTGGGAACACGCTGTGGTCGACAGATCCAGGGAGCCCTATACTATTAGGAGCACCGTTCTAGGGCACGCTATAGAGATAACAGAGGAGGACTTAAGGACAATCCTAGAGCTAGGAGATGACGTGACTGTCCTATTCGTTTACATCCGATGACAGTCAGAGGGTGCTTCCTGAGGGCTAAGTATACTGGGGACTAAACTCAGGGATGCTCAACAAGAGCATCTCTGCCCCCAGTTCAAATACCTAGCCCACGTCTTGCTAAGGTGTATTGCCTCACGAAAAGGAGGCTTCGACGAGCTCTCTGAGCAAATGCAGAATGCCTACGTTGCATTAGTGCTAAACCACCCATTCAGCTTCTCCAGGATGATCTTCACTTACCTAGTGGAGAACATCGAAGTTAAGGGAAGAGAAGGCTTCTGCATGTATCCTCGCTTCTTGCAAATGATCTTTGACCAGAAGCTACCTATGTTTCAAAGGAGAAGGAGGATGCAGTTATGCTTGAGGTGATGGATGATACCACCTTAGGCAGGATGAAAGTATACCGGGAAAGCAGGTCAAGCCCCCGGTAAGACGTTTGTTTGGGCATCTGGCCCGTGAGGAGTATGTGGCGCCAGCTAAGAAAAAGTGGCGTCATATGATAGTGATTCTGATGTAGAGCAGGTAGCTCTACCCTCCGATGACTCCGATGATGATGACAACGGAAGGATCAGGGAGGAGATGGTCAAGGAGACCTGAGCCAGCTCCAATCCACCCTGACTTCATGCAGGAGGAGGAGGATTCAGATGAAGTACCACTAACCCGAACGTGGGAAGTCGGGTAGTGGCAACCGAGGAAGGCTTACGGGCGGTTGTGGTGGACGCTCAGGAGAGTCTGGGAGCGCTGTAGCAGACCCATCATACACCCCAGCCTCTCCCAGCAGCCAAGGGGGAGCCTCCGGGTCAAAAGGGAGTCGAAGAAACATATGGCTCGCCCTCATGGGATGAAGTCCAAGCGCAGGAGGATCACACTTATCACTACCTCCTCTGCACCTACCACCTCCACCACACCTAGCCAAATCACCCAAACCTCCCAAACCACCCAATACACCGCATCCCACTCACCCCCAAACAACCACCACCACCCTATACCTCCACTTCATACTTCCATGCCTTTCCCCACCACACCACTATACCACCCCTACAGCCATCCAATTTCCTCCATCTACACCACAGCAACCTCCACCTCCACCACAACAACAGGTCCCTCACCTTTCCATCAGCTCATTCATCCCACCAGTTTCTGTAGTGGATCAGCTTGCTGCTCTCAACAGCATGGTGCTTCAGCTGTTAGCCTCTGATAAGGCTAAGACTGCCCAGATCCTTCAGCTGCAAGAACAAAGTTCTTCACAGGCAGCTGAGATTGAAAGATTGAGGGAGTTAACATCCTCACAAGCCCAAGTGATCACGTCGCAGACCGATCAGATCACAGGCTTGTTACAACACGAAGCTGAAACGGATGAGAGAATGGGAAGCTAGAGGCAGCTCATAAGACTCTTGTGCTAAAACTGAAAGGTACTCAAAGTGAGCCCCTCAAGATTGGAGAAGGTGATGGTGATGATAATGATGATGATAGTGAGGATGAGGAAGACGATGATGAAGATGATGAGGATGATGACGATGATGATGATGGTAGTGATGAAAGCAATGATGGTGATGAGAAGAAGAAAGATGGTGAAGGTAAAGGAGGAGAAACTTCCGGAGATAGAAGCGAAATGTAGCAGGCGAAAGGCGTTCTAAAAAGCGACATGATCAAGGACCTCTTCGTCTGCTCCAACGGAAGAAACTCCAGAAATTCAAGATAAAAGTACTGTTTAGTTAGACATGTTTATGTATTTAACAGACTTTTGTATTTCAACGTATAGTACATTTATTTAATGAATGTTTATATCGTATGTTAATGAAAGTGGTTGATTATCTACTAACAAGTATCGTGTTGCATGTTTAAATCAAGCAGATCCAAATTTTCAAAGAGACCAATACGATGTTGAACCCCTTCAGCAGGTCAAGACTCAGTTAACAATGATTCTTGATCTGCAGGGAGTGGTAAGGAGATCAGTTGAATACACTCCTGAAGAGGGAGAGATAATCCACAGTTTCACTAAAGATTCAGATTCAATAAATGCTGATGAAATAGTGAACGATGCTCCGGAAGTCAAGAAGATAGTGATAATGAACTGCATGATGTTGATGAGATCGAAATCGAAGATGTGACAGATCAACATTATCCGGAGTACGCAGACACCGAAGGTTATGTCATTCCAAACTTGGATGACAATTTGGTCAGTGAGACCTTCGAAACTCTGGATAAACTAGAAGCAGAATCTGATAAACAAGAGGGGATAGCCCGAGCCACAGAGGAGGAAGTTAAAGTTAAAAGGGCTGAATGGGCTGCATGTTTTGAAGATCTGCGAGCTCAACGAAATGCTTCAAAGCCAAATGTCTACACAAAGCTGTATCGAGTGAAGAAACACCAAAAGGTGTCGGGCAAGATCATATCGTGGGCTTATTTTGACGATCTTAATGCTTATGCAGTTAAGAGAGAGAAGGTATTGAGTATTTTAGATTTCCACATGATCTAAAAACTCTACCTGGTTGTGAGCTAAACCAACTGGCAAAGCTGAAGTTGCTTTACGCTGATCCTAGAAAGATGTCAGGATGGTTTGAAGCTGCACTGAAAAGGGAGTACCACACCCGGTGGGATTAACTTCAAGCCTCAGCAACCTACAAGGTTGTTAGGAAGTCTGAGGTGGATTCACGAACCGGGAGACCAAAGATAGTGTTGAAGTGGCGTCCACCGCGCACCATGTCGAAAATCCCTCTTAGGGAAATGCCTCAGGACATCACTCCACACTTCAAATGGTGGTACTATGATTGGCGAACAGCTGAAGCAGTCATAGTGTTAAACAGAGATGGACATGGATGTCATCCGGGTATTTGACCCAATGTGGCTCACGAACTTGTCAGCTAATGATGTCTACACTCTACAAGTGGCCACTGTTCTATGATGCTCAAGATATTGTACAAGCCCTCCAATTTCAAAATGTAATCAGACTCTGCTTTGCATTTGAAATACATGCAGGAGTTACTAGAGAGGAGAAGTACAAGAAATTTGAAAAGTTATGGGTCAAGTAAGACATTAGATGAATCTAGGTCAAGGGGGAGTTTGTTGATACATGTGTCCCTAGATTCTGAGTTGAATGTAAAATGTCTTGACTATGTGTAATTGAATGGTGTTTAATGAAATACATTTGGTGTTTATATTATAATGTTTATATATTTCGTTAAGGGTTAAGGAATGACTAATTATATAGGTTTGGTTTTGTTTGAATAGATATGCATAATGTTATAATGATTAACACATTCAAACTTAACATGATATAGTTATCATGCGAATGGGCCATGCGAATGGATCATACGCATGAATAACTTCATGCGAATGGCTCAGTCACACGACTGAACCATGAGACTGGATCAGTCGGAAGACTGAAGCATGAGATTGAACCAGTCGTACGATTGAAGTCTCAGTCGTACGTATGGATCAACCGCATAGCTCAATCGCACGATTGAACCATCCGAATGGTTCAGTCGCCCGAATGAGAAAAACCTAACCTATAAATACCACTTAATTCGTGGAATAAAGCGACACTTCGAATACGAGAAACCCTAATCGCCCCAGAACGTGCTGTTCGACCATTCCAACTTCATAGAGCGTTTCAGGTCATTCCGAGTCAATTTATAACGTTTTCTAATCGTTAGGATTGATACTGATTTCGTTCTCACTGATTGGATCGCCAATCAAATAGGATTCCGCACTATTTGATCTGGTACAACTAAGAATCAATTAGTACTCCGTACGTACACGGTCCTAACACCAACTTCATTTTCCAGAAGCAATAGATTCTAGATCCGTGAATCCCTACCGGCAGTGAAAGCTGAGTACTGATCTTCCATTTGCATAAACTTTAAGCTTTAATCTAAGATTTATTCACTTGTGCGAATGGAGATGTGCGAATGGGCCAAACATGAGATTGAATAATGCGGATGGCTCAATCGTCCGATTGAACAATGCGGATGAGCCAATCGTGCGATTGGACAAGGATGACTGGACAATGCGAATGGAGTGTTCAGTCGTACGATTGGATGGGCGACTGAGTTCAATTGTGCGTATGGGATGTACGATTGAGTTCAGTCATGCGATTGAGTCAATCGTGCGACTGAAGCTGCTGGTTTTTGAAAATTCGAAGATTTTTGATATTATGACTCAAAAACGGGAGTTTTCAAGAACCCTAATCTGTCGTATGCCGAAAAACTTAAACTTTTAGATCTGGAGATGTCAAAAACCCTGTTTTAACCAAAAAGATGGTGTTTTTGAATGAAAAACGTGATTTTTACACCAAATGGATCGAATCACACGCAAAATCAAGAGCCAAAGCTCTAATACCACTTGTTAGGACCGTTTATGTACGGAGTACTAACATATTCTACGTGTATACCAACTCAAATAGTGCGGAATCCTATTTGATTGGCGATCCAATCAGGGAGAACACAGGTCAAATCAATCTAACGATTAATGAAACGTTAAGAATGATTAAGAATGATCAACTGTGATCTATGAACTTGGAATAGGTTTTCTTCAGCCTCTAGACGGCTAGGGTATGATTATGTGCGTAGATATTCGAATCCTCTGTTTTCCATGAAATAAGAGGTATTTATAGGTTAGGGTTTTCCATTCGTACGACTAAACCATTAGCATGGTTCAGTCATGCGACTGAAGCATGCGGTTGATCCATCCGCACGACTGAAGGTGCAATCATGCGAACGAGTCAATCTTATGTCACAATCGTGCGACTGATCCAGTCTCCTGGTTCAGCCGTGCGACTGATCCATTAGCATGAACTATTCATGTGTATGGCCCATTCGCATGGTCCATTCGCATGAGAACTTCACACGATTAAGTTTAAACATGTTTCTCAACCATATTTGACTAAGAATTATGCAAACAACCACAAACCTATATAGTTAGTTCAATATGTGTTATCACACAATAAACAATGAAATTTTAAACGTTATAAGTATCAACCACACATTTCATTTCATTTATACCCATTCAATTACATATACGTAAGACATGAAAGACATTTTACATTTAGCTCCTAAACTAGGTACACATGTATCAACAGAAGTTTACCCATCTGGTGTGGTATTCTCTCTTTAGCGACATCTCAAACCAGCCTGACATCTTCCTCGGGTTGGCATACAAGAGGTCTAAACAGGCTAACATGTTTAGCTCAAAACCAGGAAGAGTCTTCAGATCGTGTGGATATCTAAAGTACTCAATCCCCTTCTCCCGCTTAACAGCGTACACCTCCAGATCCTCAAAATAGGCCCAACTGGTGATTTTGCCTAACACCTTCTGATGTCTCTTAACCTTGTACACTTTGGTGTAGGTGTTTGGCTTTGGAGGTTCACGTTGGGCTCTCGTCTCTTTCAAACAAGCTGTCTATTCAGCCTTCTTTAAATCAACATCAGCGTCTGTGGCTTGGCTTTACCTTCCTCTTTTTCTTTCTCTTTCTCTTTCTCATCAAGTGTTCCAAAAGTATCACTGCCAAATATTTCACCCAAGTCGGGGATAACATTACCCTCAGGGTTAGTGTACTTTGGATAATACTCTAATGTGATATCTTCAATATTCATCTCATCCATGCCTTGTAGCTCTTCATCACTAACAACGTCGACTTCAGGAGCATCTTTGAAAAGCTCGTCTGGATTTTGTCTGAGCATATCTATGAGCTACTCATCAGTCAGGTCGTGGATGATTTCTCCCTCCTCTGGAGTGTAACTCATAGACCATCTTACTATCCTTGCAAATCAAGAATCATTGTAAGTTGAGTCTTGATTTACTGAAGGGGAGCAATATCATAGTCATCGGTCTGTTGAGTTGTATCTCTTCAATTACACAACCAACAATCATTTATTAAGACATTAAACATGAATTTTCATTAATTGCATTAATGTAATAAACATTTCAAGTACAAAAGTTTCAAAATACATAACCATTTAATCATTGCTTTTCCCTTCATCGTGTGTCTCTTCAGCTTGAGGAGCTGAGGAAGAGGCTCCTTGATCTTGGTTTCTCTTGGTCCGCCAATCCCTTGTTGATGGGGTAGTGGCTGATGCAGTTGTATCACCTGCCTGATCATCCTCATCATCATCATCCCCCTTCTTGTCCTTCCCACTCCATCCAGCTTCCTCCTCATCTCCTTCGTCGTCTGATTCATCATCGCTCGAATCATCATTGTCATCATCTCCATCACTCTTTATCTTGAGAGGCTCACTCTTCGTACCCTTCAGCCTTAGCATCATCTTCTTGTTCTGCTTCTCCAACTCATCAATCCTCTTGGCAAATGCAAGCACTGGCTCGTTTGAGCTTGCAGGGCAGTGTGAGCTCGAACTAAATCTCTCTCATGAGCTTCATTCGTCATAGTAAGTTTGGCAATCTGCTTGCCTTGTGCTGCATTAACTGCCATCAGTTGGTTTAGCTGGTTGGCCCTCATGTCATCGGTAGCCAACAGCTTCAGCACTAATCGGTTTAGGCTAGCCAACTTTTCCTCTAACCCAATGGTGGGTAGAGTAGAGCTCTGTGGAGGTGCAAATTAGGAAGATGTACCTGCTAGGGTAGTAGAAGGTACAGTGGTGGATGTGGTGTAGATGGGAGTAGGAGTGGGAATGGTTTGTGGTGGAACAGTTTTGGGCATAGTGGGTGAGGTGGATGTGGATTTATGTGTGGTGGATGGTATGGTAGTGGTGGTGGTTGTGGCTGTGGTGGTGGCAGTGACTGTGGTGGTGGCTGTGGCAGTGGTGGTGGCTGTGGCTGTGGTGGTGGCTGTGGCTATGGTGGTGGTAGTGGTGGAAGAACTGACAAGTACAAATCTCTGCCTCTTGCCCTTCTTGCCAAAGGGTTGTGCCATTTTTTTCCTCCTGGAACCCTTGGCAATTGGGGCTCCCCCTAAGCTCATAGGCTGGTCGGGGGTGCATGAAGGATCTGTGACATCAGTGTCACCACCCTCTGACCCAGCTTAGCGTCCGCCCACCGCCTCTTTTCCCTTCTCCGTAGCAACCACCTTGCTACCTACTCTCTGGGTGAGAGGCTCATCATCAGACTCTTCATCTTCATCAATCAGAAAGTCTTGGTGGATAGAAGCTTTCTTAGATCCACCAGGTGTTGATGCACTACTCTGCTAAGGTGGTGGAGGAATAGTAGACGTGTCGGTGGCTTGTGTTTGACTTGAGCCGTCGTCTCCACCACCCTGACCGTGATCTTGGTCATCATCGTCATCGTCATCGTCGTCTTGGACCATGATAGGCTTAATGTCTGAATCATTTTCATCGTGGCGCCACTTCTTTCGAGCGGGAGGCACGTAGTCGACATTGGCCAGATGGCCAAATAACCTCCTAACGGGGGCTTCACCTGCTTGACCCGGTTCACCTTCATCCTCCCAAGTGTGGTGTCGTCCATTACCTCTAGAGACACTGCATCATCTTTCTCTTTGGGCAACTGAGGAAGCTTCTCTTCAATAAACATCTGGATAAACCTTGGGTACATACAGAATCCCTCCTACCCCTTCGCCTCTATGTTCTCCGTTAGGTAAGTGAAGAACATCCGTGAGAAACTGAACGGATGGTTCAGTACCAGTGCAATGAATGCATTCTGGATTTGATCGCTCATCTCGTCAAACTCTCCACGCCAGGAGGCAATGCACTTGAGGATCACATGTGCCAGATACTTAAACTGTGGGCACATGTTACTCTTGTTTAGCACGCCGGCATTGATGTCGTCGGCATACTTGATCCTCAAGAAACATCCCCGAACAGTCAGGGGATGTAGCTTGGTTGGGTAGTCTCCATCATCACCCAAGTCCAAGACACCCTCCGGAAGTCGTCTTCCCCTATGTTAATGTCTTGGACAAAGATAGAACTTCGGATCCGGTATGGCTCAACTGAGCGATCTACAATAGCATTCTCCTAGAATGTCTGCTGCAATGAGCGATAAGGTGTGCTCGGAGTAGAAATGGCTCTGTAGATCCTCGATCGTCGAAGAAAAGCAATGATCCCAGCGAACTCTGAAGCGTTCCGGGAAGTAGGATCGAGGTAAGCACAGATATTATGTTTGGTGCTCATAGTCCATCTGTCAGGCAATTTGCTACAACACAAGTAACAAACATGTTAGATCCGTTCACAAGAGAGAACATTTGAGTTTGAACAGATTTTATCAAACTGGTTCAATCGTACAATTGAACCATGCGACTGAACTCAGTCGTGCGATTGAGCCTCCGACTAGACTTAGTCGTATGTCATGACATGCGGTTGAGTCAGTCGTGCGACTGAATCACCGATTGATTCAATCGTGTGATTGAATCGTGCGTCTGGCTCTACCATGCGACTGAAGTTCATCCGTATGTCCTTTCGCATACCCTACTGTGCGAGTCCAAAATTTTGAATCTTTGTCAAATCAGTCATTTACACTTAAAGATCCCAATTTTACACTTATTATCTTCTAAATGCACGTTTAGGTTCATTTAAGTGTTCTATTTTAGGGTTTTTAGTCTCGGTTCTTGTTTTAAGTGATTTGAACATTTTGGATCGATTTGACACTGTTATTTGGCATGTTTTCAGTCTCACTATACCTGTAGATGGAAAGTAATCGGTTAGTAAGGCAAGAATCGGTCAATAACAAAGAATAATTTGAAAAGGGGGGGTGTGTAATCGGCGGTTTTGGAGAGATTTTTGAAATCAAGTGATGGGATACGACCGACTAAGCCCCTTTTATACTGATTTGTGATTCCGTCGTGCGACTGGACCCATACGCATGATTCATTCGTGCGACTGAGGTTCAGTCGTGCGACTGATTTAGACTTCTTCAGCCAGTCGTACGATTGGTTCATACTTGTGATTCAATCGTATACTTTGACCCATACTCATGGTCCAATCATGTGATTGGCTTATACTCATGGTCCGTTCGTGCGATTGGTTCATACTTATGGTCCAATCATGCGATTGGACCATAAGTATGATCCAATCATGTGATTGGCTCATACTTATGAATTTGACTTCACTTTTCCCAACCTTTTAAAAACTTGAATTTGATATATGACATTATGACCATTGATCATCTCAGACATGATCCTTTTAACTAAAAACTTTTGATCACCTCAGACGTGATCTTTTAATCAAAACTATTTGATCACCTCAGACGTGATCCTTTTACTTGAAAACCATTTGATCACCTCAGACAGATCCTTTTAACTTTAAAACCTTGTGATCACCTCAGACGTGATCCTTTTATTTTTAAAAACGTTATGATCACCTCAGACGTGATCCTTTTAACATTTCAGCAACAAGCTTTTATCAGATAACGTTAGATTCAATTTGTGACGTTCACAGATTTCCTCTTGTTATTTAGTCTGACGTCAACTCAATACAAATATAACTAAACTACGAAAAACTTTAAACAAACTAAATTTAGACAATCTTTTTGTATTTTTCATTTGAGGTGGGTTGAAAACATTTTGACATTCCTTAAATGATTTCTCCCCTGAGCAGAACAGCTTCAAGCATTTTCATCTTATCTAAAGACTCTTATGGAATCATACAGGCATAAACATAATCATTTGGGACATTTTATATTTATGTAAATACAAGGAATGTTATATTTACCAATTATATAGCCTTATTCATTTAAGAGTCATGAGCACTAACAGGAAATCATGCTAGAGTTGTTATGTAGTACACATTGATTTTGATCATCGGGAATGCTGTCACGATGATTGTCAGTATATTTGTCCACCTAAATCCATACACAGATTTTTACATACATTGGTCATTATTAGGGTGATTATTTAGGGTGATTATTTAGGTTTATTATTTCAACAAGCATTTGTGGATCCCTCACTCATATGGTAATCAACTTTCCTTAGGAGAATTTGAGCGGTCTACGGGTTTCTAACAAGAAGAAACTATTCTAAGAGCTTTCAAAGAGATGCCAAGTCACAGGTCAGTGCCATCGCATAGCAGAAAGGCGCAAACAACAATGAATTCTAGAATATTTAGATTGTGCTTATCCTCAGGTCAGTGCCATCGCACAGCAGATAGGCACACAACCTATCTTCTTGTTAGAGCAATTTTATTTTACATATAACACACCAACAACATTTGTCATTAGTTTGATTGCATTTCACAATTTTTCATGCACTTTGCTCATTTTTATGGTCGTCCACACACATTTGTGGCGTTCATTTTGCTCCTCACCCCTTATTGAAAATAAGTTGATTATGTTAACCACAGATAAGATGGAAGCCCACAGCCTGTTGAATGATTTAGTTTTAATTTGTTCACCAATGAAGTCTACTAGTCTATTGTGTTGAATCTACCGACACATCATATGATGGATTAGCAGCCCCTAGATCTACATTCTCTATGTAACCACAGCAGCAGACTAGCTTGCTATCACTTTTCAACTGATAAGCTTTTGACTTCTTAGATTTATAAATTTCTGTAACTTTTAATATAACATTTTAGAACATTTAAATCTTTTGGTGTCCCAAACAATTCGATGCTTGTATACTATCATTTTCCACTAACTTGAATCGATTTCACAAATGTGATGTCTTTGCTTTTCAGCTTATCTGCCCGCCCCCGTTTTTTTTTTTTTGAGTAATTAAATACTAACTACTGAAACTAAAACAACTACTGAAACTAAAACTATTCCCCCCCTAAAATTCTAAAACCGAAAATCTTTTTATATTTTTGACAGAAAGAATAAAAGAAAATAAAGAAAAATAAAATAAAAGATAAATCATCTTTCTTTTTAACGCCATTGACCTCTAATAGATAGTGAAATCGAGGTTTATCAAAAGTTTTTATGTAGAGATCGGCGCGTTAGAAATCCGTGTTAATTTTAATAACATTGATTAATTATTTTTCAAAACAGTCACGTATAAAGTGCTATTTAATTCTGATGTGTTTAGTTTTGGGGTGTTGGACCGGATTTTTGGTGACAGCAATAGCAGCAGAATTATCAACAAATATAGGGGTGTTAGAGAATTTCAAGCCGTAGTCTCGCATTTGCTGTTGAATCCAGATGATTTGTGAATAGCAACTTGCCACAGCAATGTATTCAGCTTCACATGTTGACAGAGCAACAAACATCTGCTTCCTACACTGCCAGATGACTAACCGGCTTCCAAAGAACTGACCTCCCGCAGATGTTGACTTGTAATTCATCTTACAACCACCATAATCTGAGTCATTATATGCTGTTAGCTCAAAGTCATCATCATGAGGATACCACAACCCAAGCGTTAGAGTACCCTTCAGATAACGAAAGATCCTTTTTACCCTAATCAGATGATTTACTTTTGGTTTTGCCTGATATCTGGAACAGAGACACGTGGCGTACATAATATCAGGACGGGAAGCTGTGAGGTACATGAGAGATCCGATCATTCCTTGATACATAGTGGCATCAACCAGATCACCATTTTTGTTGGGTGCCACATCATGGTTTGTGGCAAGTGGAGTACCTGCAACTGTTGCATTCTCCATGTCGAACCGACTAATGATATCTCCAGCGTATTTGGTCTGATGCAGGAAGATTCCATTTGGTGTCTGATCTACCTGTAAACCAAGAAAGAACTTCATCTCTCCTATGGCACTCATTTCAAACTCAGCTTTCATCACTGATTTGAATTCTTTACATAATGCTTTGTCTTTGGAACCGAAGATTATATCATCCATGTATATCTGCACCATTAGTAAATCACCATCTTTCTCTTTTATGAACAACGTACAGTCAATTACACCTCTGCGAAAGCCATGTTTAGTAGATGAGTGGAGATTTTCTCATACCAGGCTCCAGGGGCTTGATGGAGCCCGTACAAAGCCTTGTTTAGTTTATAAACTCTATCCTGATAATAAGGATCCTCGAATCCTTCGGGTTGACTGACGTAAACAGTTTCACGGATCTCACCATGAAGAAATGCACTTTTCACATCCAATTGATAAACTTTGATCTGCATAAAGGATGCATAGGCTAGGAACATTCTAATTGCTTCAATCCTAGCCACTAGTGCAAACACTTCATTGTAGTCAACTCCTTCAACTTGCCTGAACCCTTGAACAACCAGCCTAGCCTTGTTTCTTATTATGACCCCTTAGTCATCCTTCTTACACTGAAGAACCCACTTAGTGCCTATCACTTTTCCACCTTTTGGTCTGTCGACAAGTGTCTAGACTCCTAAATTCTTGAACTGTAGGAGTTCTTCTTACATGACAGGTACCCATGCCTCGTCCTTTAAGGCCTCGCTTATATACTTGGGCTCAACTTGAGACACAAAACATCGATATGCCCCATTGTGTATGTACCCCTTTTCCATGACCGCAGCGTAATCAGCTGAGTAAAGCTGATTTCTTGTCTGAACTCCTGAGAAAATATCCCCGATGATGTTGTCCAGGGGATGATTCACATTAATCCTAGTTTCGGGATTTGTGGGAACTGCTACTTCATCATCCAGGTTTGGAATCACAGGTTTAGTTTCTGTGGCTGTTGAAGGACTGGGTTTTAAAGTTCTAGTTACTTCATGATCAGCTACAGGTGTACTTTTAGCAGTGGGAACCTGTTCCTCCTGGTTCATATTTGCAGGTTCAGCTTCTTCATCATCAGAGGAATCACTTATCTCTAGTTCTCCCCCTGAAGAGCTAGTAGTACCTTCTAATGGAGCCGAGGATGTCGAGTCTCGAGTAGGAGTGTTCAGAACATCGTACATCATTTTAGTAGCCAACACATCATCAGAATGGGAAGAAGGTAGATTGAAGGATTTAAAAAATCCGTCATAGTCGAAGAAAAAGAAAGGTCCTTTTCCCGCAGGGGGTGGTGTATCTTTGTACATCAACATTGCACCACACTTCTACCTGACCAGTTGAGTAATTGTAAACCCACCCTTTTGTCTGGTATACTGTATCCAAGGAAGATACCTTCTTCTGCCTTCTCGCAGAACTTCCCAGTCTGATTTTTCTTTAGCAACATATAGGGTGCGCCAAATGGTTCTAGATACTCCAAGTTGGGTTTACGTTGCTGGAGCAACTTATAACAAGTTTTTCCATGATGTTTGACCACTAAGACCCGATTTAGAGTATAACACGCATTAGCCACTGCCTCGTTCCAGAATGGAATAGGTAGTTTTGAGTCAGCTAGCATTGTCCTTGTTGTTTCTATCAAGCTCCTATTCTTCCGTTCAGCGACTCCATTCATCTATGGAGTGTAGGTAGAAGAGAATTGATGAACAATCCCTTTCTCTCGACAAACGCCTCCATCCAATGATTCTTGAATTCTGTCCCGTTGTCTGAATGAATTTTCTTTACCTTCAGCTTGTAGAGTGACTCCAATGTGGTAACAAGATGTTTGAATGATTCAAATGTCTCTGACTTCACTTTCAGAAACATCACCAAGAGAATCTTGAGTAATCATCCGTTACCACAAAGCAGTACCAATCACCAGCAATGCTCTTTGTGCTTATAGGGCCAAATAGATCCATATGTAGAAGCTCAAGAGGAATCTTGATAGAATGAACTTTCTTTGACTTGTGAAACTTCTTTGTTTGTTTCCTTTTCTTGCATGCTATACAGAAGTCTGGAAGCTGGAAGTTCTTGACAGTAACTCCGTCCACCAGATCATTCTGAACCAGATGGTTCATCTTCCTGGGATTAATATGTCCCATTCTTCTACGCTAGGAAACTAAATCCTTTTAGTTGCTTTTGACAAGAAACACTGAGTAGTAGATTTAGTTGTGGAGGCTTTGATAGGTCCAAGACATACAGATCGTTATATCTTGAAGCCGACATTAGAACTTGCTCCTCCGGGATAACATACTCCTTCTTAAGTATGTAACACTTCTTATTGTCAAACACAACCTTAAAGCCCTTCTCACAAATTTAGGAGAGAGAAAGAAGGTTGTTTTGCAATTGTTGAATGTAGTTTACCTTGTCAAACTTTACCTTCTCGTTTCCCACTTCTCATTATGCAGTGATATAACCTCCTTTGTTGCTTGCGAACGATACATGTCCCCCTTTAATTTGCTTGATGTTGAAAAGGAGAGACGAATTTCTAGTCATGTGCCTGGAAGCCCCACTATCAATAATCCAGGTATTAGTGATAGCACTGTAGTGGACAACCTGCACAAAGAAAGGAAATTATTAGTTCAGGTTGGGGACCCAAGCCTTTACTGGCTTAGGTTACCCAGAGGTATCACACATCATGAACTCAACCCACTAACTTTCAGAGGACGAGGACACATATTTCTTCTTCTTTTCCTCACTGTCAGACATGTTACTTGATTTTTCTTTCCACAAACCAATTTTGTGTAAGGCCTGTTTGTGGTAAACAGACAACTGGCTTATGGTATGAACTTTTGATTCACTAATAGTCCTAGGTTTAGCCTTAGGCAACACAGCTTCGCTTTGAGCTTGTCTGTGTTGACTTTGGTGTCTTAGAGGAGTATTAGATCTATTTTTGAAAAATCTTGGTTTTTCATCAAAAAGCTCAATTTTTCTTTTGGGTGTCTGATAATGAGGACAATTTGGAGAAATATGTCCTTGTTTTCCACAGTTATAGCAGGATTTCCCTTCGACAGGTGGGGGAGATCTTCTATGAGGGTTGAGTCTGGTTGGGAGCTGGTCTTTTTCTCATCATTCTTAGATGCTTCACCTTATTTAACAAATTAATTGTTTTGACATTTTGAACGCATTTTTCTTTCTTTTTATTAGGATTTTGATGATTTACACATTTAGGGTTTGTTGGTTTAGCAATTTTAGGTTCTGACGTGGATGTTTGTGAACCCGACCCAACACTATCATGTTCAACTTTATCGCACAAATCCCATTTAAGCATCTTATCTTTCAATCCCGAAATAGTAGCCTTCTGTCCAGTGACAGACTGCACAATTTTACCTGTGGACTCTGGATCACTGACCAGAGGAGTAGTCATCACATGATCCTTAATCGGGTTATTATTAATTGGTTTACATTTAGTATTTAAAAGGATTGCATATGGTGGTGGTACTACTTTGTAACCCAGACCTTCCCCACTGTTACGTTCTTTCACTAAGTTCTGAACTATGTGAGAGAAACTTGCTACATTATGCAGTTTTTGTTTTAAAGATTCAACTTCGACTTGCAACACTGCTTTTTCCTTTTTAGTTTCCTCTAAAGTGGTCAGATAGAACTTAATGTCATTAGATTGATTTAGGGCAACAACCTCGGTTTCCCTTAGTTTTTCCTTAGCAATTCAATCTTTCCTTTAAAACTACACTCATTTTGTTTTAAAACGCGGTTTGCTTCAGTGCACAGTTTTAAGTCATTTACCAGATTCTCATTGTGTTCTAATAACCTAGAAAATTTTAAGTCAATGTTTTCTCTGAATTTATCACATTCAGCACAAGCATGTTTATCAAATAATTCGTCTTTAGAGTATACCTGTGCGGAACTGGATGAATCGGCCATGAAAACAGAGTCAGACTCTTCAATAACTGGAGATTCTGAGTATGCAGCATTTAACTCTTCTTTGACAAGATGATCAACCACATCCATAGCTTCTTCAATATATGAACGTGCATGCTCAGCTATGATGTCTCCCTCGCTTGTAGATCCGTCATCCAAATCATCAACCTGTGCTACATTATCTCCCTTAGATACGAAGCGGAAGGACCAGTCTTGTCCTTCATCGACTTAAGCTACCATAGCTTTTGACTCTTTACTTGATGATGCCCCAATCTTCTCTCTGTCCTGACGGTTGAATGAAGGAAAAGAGTTTCTATTACCTGACTTCTTCAGCTTTACACATTGACATTTAAAGTACCCCTTTTCACCACAGTTGAAGCACATGACCTTGGTTTTATCAAACCTAAATATAGTGTCTTTTGTAGCAACCAAGTTCTGCTCCATCTTCTTCACAAACTTCTTAGACCTCCTAACAGTACTGCAAGGCCCATATGATATCCATTCACTCCAACTCAGTTTCATCTACCTGCTCATAATCTTCATCGGCTAGATGACAGTTTCCAATCTTCCTAGTGACTAACCCATCATAAGACTGAAAAACTACTGCTAGAAGATCCATGTGGTCTTTGGCAACTTCCATAGTGACATTTCCAAGATTCTCGGTCTTCAGCTTGGTAGGATTGGAATCAGGGACTGTGTATTAGGTTCCAGATGAACCTGACGCTTCGCTTCCCAAGGAACTGCTTTGGGAAGGAGCAGATGAATTAGACACAAACAACGTTTATAGCGGTGCGCCTGATGAAGCTGGAGTAGGAACCGAGTTGTACAGTGAAGGATTCTATGCATAGGATCCTTTCTTTGACTTGTATTTCAGTCGCAGTTCCTCCTCTCTTAACTTCAAGATAAAGCCATTTATGTATAATGTGGCAAGAGTGTCATTTTGTCTCAGAGTAGACACAAACGGATCCCATTTTTCTGGCAGACCATCAGCAAAACTAGAAACTTTGTCTTCCATAGAGGTGGTCACACCATGAGTATGCAGTTCACTCATCAGATGATAAAACCGATCAATGATATAATCTAAGCTCTCATTTCCTATTGGTGAGAAATTATCAAACTTCTTTTTAAGAGCTTTAGCCTTCAGAGCCTTCAGGGTTGCATTACCATCATATCTCTTTTCTAACGCCTCCCACAGCTTCTTCGACTGCTTGTTTTCAGAGAATTGATGGAATATGTCTTTAGGTATCGATTGAGTCAAAAGTGCATACGCTTTCTTTTCAGCGTTATGAAAGACTTTCTGAGCTTCATTCATACCCCCAAAGTCAACTTCACCCCATTAGCACTGACTGGTATAGTATAACCAGTCTCTATAGACGTCCAAAGATTTGGGTCAACATCATTTAAGTAGATCTCAAACCGTTCTTTCCACCGAGGGTACTCATCCAACATCAACAACTTTGGCGGTTTGTTGTGATTCCCAATCTCATTCTCCAGAAGAAGAAGATTCTGGATACGTGAGTCTTTACCGGCAGTAAACGCAGCAAACTGATATTCTATTACTTAAACTTTAACAAACTTGAGACAAGACAGATTCACTAGTGTGATTGAACAAGGCGACTGGATCAATCGAGCAATTGAAGGATGCAAATGACTTCAATCGTGCGATTGGATTCAGTCATGCAAATGAAGAGTACGATTGAGGTCAACCGACTGGAATAGCTTAACCGTGTGAATGAACTATGCGAATGAGTTTCAATCGTGCGATTGAGCTATGCGAATGAGATTCAGTTGTGCGATTGAGCTAATCGTGCAACTGAGGCTGTTGTGGTTTGAAAAAGTCAAATTTTGAACACTTTGACACAAAATACGAATTTTTTACGAACCCTAATCTGCCGTATGTTAAAAAATCGAAACTTTAAAACCTGCACTCGTCAAAAACACATTTTTGAAGCAAAAAGTGGATCTTTTGATTGAAAACGTTAAGTTTAACAACCAATCAAATCCATGCAAAATCACGAGCCAAAGCTCTGATACCACTTGTTAGGACCGTTTTCGTATGGAGTACTAACGGAATCTGCGTGAGACCAGATCACATAGCACGGAATACTATTTGATTGGCGATCCAATCAGTGAGAACGAACAACCTGATCGATCTAATGATGAAACAAACGTTAAGAACGAGTTGGAATTGATCAGGAACGAACTATGAACTTGGATGGACGAACTGGGACGCTCTGGACGGCTAGGGTATGATAGTATTCGAATTGTTATGTTTTTCCATGAATTATGTGGTATTTATAGGTTTTTAGTGTTCATTCGTACGAGAATGGTTCAGTCGTGCGACTGACTCATGCGTCTGACTCATACGCATGACTAAAGGTTCAGTCATGTGACTGAGTCAATCTTATGTCTCAGTCATACGACTGATCCAGTCTCCTGGTTCAGTCGTGCGACTGGTCCATAAGTATGGTTCAATCGTGCATATGGTCCATAAGTATGGTCCATTAGCATGAATAACCACTTGACTAAGTTGAACATATTTCTGAATCATTATTGACTCAAAACTATGTACAAGAACCTCAAACCTATATATAATGTTCATCAATATAAGTAATACCAATTACAATACGAATATGATATAAAAAAAGACAATTCAACATCAAAACTCACATCATATTTCATTAAACATTGTCATTACATATGTGTAAGAAATGAAAGACATTTACATTGAAGAACATAAACTAACAATAATGTATCAACAAAATGAATAGGAGGTGCAAGATCATGTTGTCGTTAGCTCCACTGTATGCGGTTTAGCTATGCATGCAGGGTCAGTCATTGAGACTGACAGGGACCCTTGTAGCATACCCTAGGTGACTGGGTCAGCTTAGTGCATAATGTTTGTGGTCTATTTATAAACCATAGGCCCAGCATCAGCTTCGTGCACAATGTTTAGGGTATTGCACATTGGTCCATAAGAAAGTGAAAGATAATGATAAAAGTATGAAATGAACGAATGCGTACGGTAATGAAAGAAAGACACTATTACCTTGATGTATATATGATGTGTGCTCACGTACGAAAGTAAAGAAAGTATTTTATTGCAAAGATTATTTTCATATAAAATTATATAAGGTATTTTAACGCCTTTAAAACTAGAACTCACTCAGCAACGCTGACTTTTATACATTTTTAGTTGGCAGGTAATCATTGCTGAGGATGCCACGAGGGTGAAGCTACTCGGCGGGGCAAGACTGACATCCATTCACCACTTATGTTATTGTTGTTTTGTAATGCAATTAAACAATCTTTTGTAACTCAAACCCCCATTGTATTGCTTAATGATAGTATTTATTAATAATAATGAATGGATTTTGTTAGAAGAATTTCCACTGCGTATTTTATGAATTATGTAATGTTTTATTAATAATGTGATGATTGTCCAACTGTGAGGTCTCCGGAACGGGGCCTTACAAGTTGGTATCAGAGCTAAAGTTTAAGCAAATTGGGTAAACATTTTCAAAAACCTAAACTTAAACTGAAAACGGGACGAATGGAGAGATGTCAGCCCGAGTAGCTACGTGCCATCAGGTATTTCTTTTCTTAAAGATTAAGCAGTATCATGTGTGTGCTATTTGACTTATGTGTTCTTAGTAGGTTTAGATACCGATATAGTCAGGATAGGAAATGCTTGGGGTGTGAAGAGTAAAGTAAGTGGCTACTCGCAACTGGCCACTGTAATTAGGGACTAACTATGCTCAACAAAAACTAAGCTATTACTATGAATGACCATGTTAATGTTTGAATCTTAATGCGTTAGAGGATGGCTGGACTAAAATCTTTGAAGGCTTCTAGGGGAAGAGGTTGTGGTGGACTTGGTTCTGGGCCACGTGTTACAAGGAGTGGTGCTAAGGCTACCGAGACAGCTCATGAGAACCCTGAGGTTCATGGCTGGAGTGAGGAGAATGAGAATGCTAGTTTGAATGCCTCAGCTAGGGAGGCGATTGCTGATGAGGTGCACCAGGTCATGCAGACAGTCTTACCGTCTATGGTGACCGAAGTTATCAGGGCAGTAAGGAGTGAAGAGAGAAGGGAGAAGGAGGATAAGAAAAGATCAACGGGAAAGGAGAGAAAGGGGGACGAGGAATAGCCTGATCCTGATATGGTGTTGTCCAGTGATGAGGAGGATGTTTCTGTGGGGGTTATGGCTAAGGGTGTAGTTATGGGGCATTCCAACGGTGTAAGCCCCGACCTTCGATGGCAACGGTATGCTGCTTCTGCACACCGCTGGGTGAGGGTGATAGAAGCGGTGTTAGAGATTAGTGAGTGTCGCGAAGGCCAGAAGGTGAAGTTCACTACTCACTCTTTGGTCGACTCAACGTTGTGTTGGTAGGACAACATTGTTCAAGCTGAGGGTGCTAGAGCCATTAGGAAGATGCGATAGAGAGAGTTGAAGAAGTTGGTGATCGAGGAATTCTGTCCTCACGTGGAACTCAACAAGATCGAGAGGGAGTTCCTACAACTTGAGGCAGGAACCATGACCCACCAGCAATACACCACCAAATTTAATGAAATAGCAAGGCTGGTGCTGGATCAGGTGACGTCGGTATCAAGGAAGATCAAAGGTACATCCAGGGATTGTCGGCTGACATTCGCAGGCATTTGATTGCTGCTCAGCCAGGTACCTTTCGATCGGTGGTAGACCTGGCTGGTAGGTTGTACGATGAGCGGAAGGAGACGGTGATGGAGATGAAGAAGACGAATGGTGGTGATAAGAACTGGAATGGGAAGAGGTTTGGACGTGGTGATTTCGCTCCAAACAACAAAAAGATGAAGGTTGATGATTGTAGGGCATCATCAAGCTCGGGGCTGAGGAAGTGCGGTAAATGTGGAAGGGAGCATACCGATAGTGTAGGTTGGGATTGGATGTATACTTCAAGTGTGGCAAGCCTAGCCACATTGCTAGAGACTATAAGGTGCCAAGGTGTTATAGCTGTGGCAAGGAGGCCACGTGAGCAAGGACTGCAAGAAGCCAAGGGCCGAGAGTTTCGGGGCGAAGAAGAAGGCTAAAGAAGGAGGGCAGAGGGCAAGTGCTAGAGCTTTCACCATGACCCGGGAGGAGGCCAGAGTGGATCCTGATGTCGTGTCTGGTATGCTTCTAGTAAACCAAACTTGTCCCTCTGTATTATTTGATTCTGGTGCTAGTAGGAGTTTCATCTCTACTACTTTTGATGCTAAATTGTCTGTTAGTAGTAGGAGTATCGATGAGCCATTCGATGCAGAAACGGCTATTGGTAAGTCTACTAGAATTACTAATATGATAGAAGACTGTGTCGTAGAACTAGAAGGCCATAGGTTTTCAGCCAATTTACATGTGATGTCCCTAGGCAGATTTGATGTAGTACTATGGATGGACTGGTTAGCGGCCTATGAGGCGAATATTGTGTGTCGAAAGAAGATGATTCAATTAGCTGCGCCCGATAGAAGTTCGGTGACAGTTTATGGTGATCGCGTCGCTATAATTCCGAAGGTGATTTCAATGGCAGTGGCGCAAAAGTACATGTGACGTGGATGTAGTGCCTACCTAGCCTACGTGAAAGATGTGGATGCGTCTGTACCACAATTGTCTGATGTAGTAGTGGTGCGTGACTTCCCAGACGTGTTCCCAGAAGATTTACTAGGTGCGCCACCGGATCGTAAAATTGAGTTCCAGATTGATCTGATACCCGTTGCTTATCCCGTTGCCAAAGCACCGTATTGCCTAGCTCCGACTGAGATGAAAGAACTCATAGATCAACTGTAAGAGTTAATGGATAAAGGGTTCATTTGACCTAGTATCTCTCCATAGGGTGCTCCGGTCTTGTTTGTAAAGAAGAAAGATGGTAGTATGCGGATGTGCATCGACTACCGATAGCTGAATAAGTTGATGGTGAAGAATCGGTATCCGTTACCAAGGATTGATGACTTGTTTGATCAGCTCCAAGGTGCCAGTTGGTTCTCGAGGATAGACCTCCGATCTGGCTATCATGAATTGAAACTAAAGGAGCAAGACATTCCTAAGATAGCTTTTCGTACGCGTTATGGACACTATGAGTTTCTCGTTATGTCCTTTGGCTTAACTAACGGACCAGCTGCTTTTTTGGATTTAATGAACCGAGTGTGTTAGCCAATGTTAGATAAATCAGTGATTGCGTTTATTGACGATATACTGATTTATTCAAGAAATGAGGAAGAACATGCCGGTCACATACACGAGGTGTTAGAGACACTTAGAAAAGAGAAGTTGTACGCTAAATTCTCTAAGTGTGCTTTTGGGTTGCGTGAGGTTCAATTTTTGGTTAGGTGGTGAATTCTGAAGGAATTATGGTAGACCCAGCAAAGATTGAGGCGGTGATGCAATGTAAGTCTCCAAAGACGTCATCCGAGATCCGTAGTTTCTTGGGTTTGGCGGGATATTACAGGATATTCATTCAGGATTTTTCCAAGATAGCCTCACCTTTGACTAAATTGACTCGCAAGGATGTGAAATTTGTGTGGGGTAGATAGCAGAAGTGTGCTTTTAAGGAGTTGAAGGTGAGATTGACTCAAGCTCCTGTCTTGACATTACCCGAGGGGAGTGAAGACTTAGTGGTATATTAGGATGCTTCTTATTTGGGATTAGGTTGCGTGTTAATGCAACGTGGAAGGGTAATAGCCTATGCATCCCGACAGCTGAAAACCACGAAGTCAACTACCCTACCCATGATTTGGAGTTAGCGGTTGTGGTCTTTGCGTTGAAGATTTGGAGCCACTACTTATACGGGACGAAGTGCACAATCTTCACGGACCATAAGAGCTTGAAGTATTTCTTCAAGCAAAAGGATCTCAACATGAGACAAAGGAGATGGTTAGAGCTTATCAAGGATTATGACTGTGAGATCCATTACCATCCGGGCAAGGCCAACGTTATGGCCGATTCCCTTAGACGAAAGGAGAGACCCGAGCCAATTCGGGTGAAGGCTTATCAGTTGGTTATGACCGCTGATGTGATGACACAGGTGAAAGAATTCCAAGAGGAGGCGTTAAAAGAAGATCGTCTTAATTCCGAACGAATGAAGGGTCTAGTTGCAGAATTAGGTGAAAACACTCTCGGTGTTAGGACCCGAAATGGAAGGATGTGGATTCCCTGATATGGAGATCTAAGGGGACGAATTATGGATGAGGCTCATAAAACTCGATATTCCATTCATCCAGGAGCCATCAAGATGTATCAAGACATGAAGAAAGATTATTGGTGGCCGGGTATGAAGCGCGATGTGGTGGAGTATGTAAGTAAGTGCCTTACTTGTTTGTAACTGAAGGCAGAACACCAAAAGCCATACGGGAAAATCCAACCGTTGGATATACCCGAGTGGAAGTGGGAGCACATCACCATGGACTTTATTACTAAGTTACCCCGCACGGCGAGGGGATATGATACCATTTGGGTGATTGTTGATCGGTTGACAAAGAGTGCTCACTTCCTACCGATCCGCGAGACGTATTCATCCGAGAGGTTGGCGGATCTATTTATCAAAGAGATTGTAGCTCGTCATGGTGTGTCGGTGTCTATTGTGTCGGATCGTGACACGAGATTCATATCGAAGTTTTGGAAGAGGTTTTATGACGTGATGGGGACGAGGCTACACATTAGCACGGATTATCATCCTCAAACAGATGGTCAGTCTGAGAGGACGATCCAGACACTCAGGGATATGCTTCGAGCATGCGTGATCGATTTTGGAGGAAGTTAGGACGATCACTCACTGTTAGTAGAATTCTCGTATAATAACAGTTATCATGCCAGCATTGGCATACCACCTTACGAGATGCTATACGGTAGAAGGTCTAGGACACCCGTATGTTAGGGTGATATTGGACAGAAAGAGCTAGGGAGCCTTGAGGTTATCGAGGCTACCACTGAGAAGTTAGAAAGAATCAAAGCCTTTATGAATACGGCGAAGGATAAGGAAAAGTCATACGCCGACAAGAGGCATAGATGATCGAATTCAAGGTGGGCGACCGAGTTATGCTGAAAGTCTCACCTTAGAAGGGAATCATCCAGTTCAAGAAGCGAGGGAAGCTAAGCCCGAGATACATATGACCTTTCCGAATCATCGCACGAGTAGGAGAGGTGGCCTATCGGTTAGAATTGCCGGATGAGTTAAGTGGAATTCATCCTACATTCCATGTATCCCATCTGAGGAAGTTCTTAGCTGATGAAGATATGATTGTACCACTGGGGGATTTCGAAGTGGATGAACGGCTCAATATATAGAGCATCCAGTGGCAATCATTGATCGGAAGGAGAAGAGATTGAGAAATAAAGTGATTCCACTGGTGCGTGCGCAGTGGAAACACAGAAAAGGTTCGGAGTCTACATGGGAGATTGAAGAAGTGAGACAACATTACCCACAGTTATTTGAAGAATGACGAATTTCGGGGACGAAACCTCTTTGAGAGGGGTAGACTTGTAACACCCGAAATTTCTAGTCAAAATAAAAGGAAAATAAAAGTATCTGGAAAGAAATAAAAAGGAGACAAAGTGGAAGGGGGTATTGTGTAAAATAATACAAAAGTACAAATTTTACTTTTAAAGGGCCATGGCCGCCCATGCCATACCCACATTCTGCTCTTTTTGTCGACTGAAAAAGAAGAACTCGAAGTTCTCTCGGTTTCAAGAAGAGGAAGAAGTTGTTTTCGATCTTGGTAAGCATTTCTTTGTATATTTGGCTCGGTTTTGTTGGGTTTTCAACCTTAGAACCGATTTATAAGTGTTATACGTGTTTTGGTGTTTATTGTGACTTGTTTTAGGTGTTTGAATTCGTATATAAGCATGTTTGAGAAGTTTGGTGTGTTTGTTGCACAAGGTGAGTTCTAGACCCCGACTTTTACATGTTTTATGAATTTTTGGGGCTGAAAATGTATTAAAAATGATTTTATAGTTTTTATGTGTGTAACCGTATGTAATTGTGCATGTATAGTGATGATTATTGGTTGTTTAAGTGATGTGCATCTTAGTTAAATGTTAACAAGCTTAGAATAGGATGACATGATTGTTTGGGACTGAAAACATTCGAGGAACATGTTAAATAGATGGTTCATGCGCCTACATAAGGCCCATGCGCTTGAAAATGCCCTAAAAATATTTATGTGTTGCTCATGCGCCCAAACAGGGCCCATGCGCCTAACCTTTTTGCCTTAGAGTATACTAAGTAAGGACATGCGCCCAAACAGGGTCCATGCGCCTGAAAATGTGCCTTATAAAGTTAATAATAGGATGATGCGCCCCAATAGTGGCAATACGCCTAAATAGTTCATGCGCCCAAAATTTGCAAAAATATAGTTAAGTGTAGGGTCATGCGCCCGAATAGTGCTGATGCGCCTAAGCAGGGCTCATGCGCCTACAAAGTGCTCATGCGCCCAGAACACTTAGAAATTTTCTGAAATGTTGGAGAAAACAGATTTATTAGGGATTGACCTTAGTTTGACTATAAATGATATTATATTGCATAATTATGAGTTGTTCTTATGTTCCATATTATTTATTATAGTTACATGGTGTGTTTATGATCATAAATGTAAAGTATTATCACTAATAAAAGTGAAAGATTAATGATAAAGAAAAGTTGAACGTAAATGAAAGAATGCAAGTGTTGCAAGCAAATTAATAGGAGGTGCACGACCATGTTGTCGTTAGCTCAACTGTATGCGGTTTAGCTAACCTGAAGGATGCATGCAGGGTCAGTCATTGAGACTGACAGGTACCCTTGTAGCATACCCTAGGTGACTGGGTCAGCTTAGTGCACAATGTTCGTGGTCTATTTATAGACCACAGGCCCAACATCAGCTTCGTGCTCAATGTTCGGGGTATTGCACATTGGTCTATAAGAAAGTGAAAGATAATGATAAAAGTACGAAATGAACGAATGCGTACAGTAATGAAAGAAAGAAACTATTACCTTGATGTATATATGATGCGTGCTCACGTATGAAAATAAAGAAAGTATTTTATTGCAAATAGTATTTTCATATATAAATTATATAAGATATTTTAACGCCTTTAAAACTAGAACTCACTCAACAACGCTGATTTTTATACATATTCAGTTGGCAGGTAATCATTGCTGAGGATGGCACGAGGGTGAAGCTACTCAGCGGGGCAAGACTGACATCCATTCACCACTTATGATATTGTTGTTTTGTAATGCAATTAAACGATCTTTTGTAACTCAAACCCTATTGTATTGTTTAACAACAGTATTTATTAATAATAACGAATGGCTTTTGTTAGATGAATTTCCGCTGTGTATTTTATGAATTGTGTAATGTTTTATGTAATAATGCGATGATTGTCCAACTGTGAGGTCTCCGGGAACAGGGCCTTACACGAACAAGATTGTCTATGCCGACGACTGCTGTGTTTCACCTTTTGAAGACAACATAGCATTGAAACTGCCAACTCCGATACACAGATTATCTGTTTGATGTAGACTCTGAACATAAAAAAGTTTATTCTTATTGTTTAGATTTCATAGTATAAAAGTCCTCACACTTGTATAGTAGAGGGAAGTTTTTTAACCATTTGATTGTATCTGTCATTGTAACAGTTTATTTACATCAGATTAATCAAGTGAATACTTTGAGAAAACAACTTGTGCATTTACATTTAATCAAAATATTTGTGTTGTGATAGTAAGTATTAACTTAGATTCTGCATTCGTTAGTTACTAATCAAAGAGGAAGTTCTTGTTAGTGTAAACCAACCCAATACAACAAAAATTTTCTCAAATTTATATTCACATTTCTTCCACTTACCCATAGAATGTTTAACATTCCAATGGAATATTCAAAATTAACATTCTATTTCCACTCAAAATTGACCAACCAAACATATTATTAATTTTAACAAGATTTCAATTTCAATTTCAATTCCAATTCTAAATTTTCAATTCCAATTTTTTTGCAAAACATTCTTCGAACCAAACGGTTCCTAATATCCTAACAACTTTTAAAAGATATATATATATTTTTTGTGATACCATTTATTACGGGGTATAAGTGCTAGATGTTTGATGACATAATAGTATCTAAACTTAAAATTTATACTTGCTTAAAAGTTCAATACCATAATCAACTGGAATCCTTTTTTTTATGATTTTTAACTAAAGCTTTTTTTTACAAATTTTATATATTGGCAACCATTTATTTTTCAGCTTGAAAAAGTAGATCCAAACCATCTAAGAGTAATCATTAACTATTATAAAAAAATAAAAAAATAAAAAATAAAAAAAATTGAACCCTTTATAATTTACTTGGCCATTTTATGAGTATCCGTTTATACCCTATGTTAAAACAAACCTTCACATGATTATAAACATCCTTTACGAAATACAAGACGTCAGGTTGAATACCCATCACCAACACTCTCTTTGACTTCAAATCTTGAATGTAAATTATTTTCATCAAACGAAATCATTACTTTATTATCCTTAGCAAATCTATATAGATACATTAGATTCACACAGTAATGTAGAACAACAAAACACACTAGACATAATAAGTTGTCATTTAGTTCTCAATTTCTAATCTCTATTTCTATTGCATTTGCTCGGTTTAGATTTCCTACTTTAAGACTAAATCCATGCACATCAATCATTAACTTAATTATCTTCTGAATTTACAACTTGTTGGATTGCACGTGAATCAACTATCCATCAAGATTACTACTGAATCTAACACACTTGAACATGGAATCATATTTAGATCAAAACTACAAGGCTTAACATAATTCAAAGAATTGACTCCCATATTTGTAGTATGCTGATCCATGCTAGGTTTAGCAGTTACTAAAATAATTTTGAAACTTGTTCAATAGTCATATGTAAAGTTGAAGAAGAATTTGAGATAGAAACCAAAGAAGTTTCTCTTGAAACATGATTATTTGTTGTTTATGATTTAGAGTTCTGATTTAAAAACTAATTTTAAATTAAACTAGATATAAATCTAAGGGGCTGTTTGGCCATATCTGAATGATTAAGTGGTGAACTAATAAGATATCTGAACCATTAAGTGCTGAACCATTAAGAGGTCTGAACCATTAAGAGCTAGTATAGCCTTTAACTATTCAAAGGCAAATGTCTGACCAATTCAGATAAGAGGTCTTAACCATTCAGCATTAGACCTCTTAACCATTCAGCATTAGTATAATGCTTAACCATTCAGATACAAATGTCTTAACCATTCAGACATTTGCTCGTGAAACAAACAGTCTGAACCATTAAGTACTAAACCATTCATACATCTGAACCATTAAAAGGCTAATTAAAAGACTGCCAAACAGCCCCTAATTGATTCATAACATCAGTATGTAGTATGCCTGAACTTGTTGAAATGAGTACATTTTAAATTATAGTAGGATTTTTGTTGCACTTTTTCTGTTCTTGAAAGATTGATTTAACTTTGTAACAACAAAGATGAACGAGAGAAAGAGAACAATTAACGCTTTTAGAAGCATACTTGCAAGAATTAAAATGATTTATACCCTAAAACCCTAACATGTAACATGAATGAACAACGGAGACAGAAACGAAGATTGCGTCCGAAACCCTAACTCGTTCAGCTACATTTTTTTATACTCCAAAGTTACACTTAGTCCTCTAAGTATTCCACCAATATCCATCTTTCAACCAGAATAGCCCCTCAAATATCAAATTACCAACTTAAACCCTGAAAACTTTATACAACAAAAAGATAAATTAACAAAAACGTAGTGTTTGCTTATGAATCGTTTGTTTCCAAAAAAGACCTAAATCCTAACAATTTTAAACACATGCAGTAAGATCAAATAGTATTTGTATGGATTTGAAGAATGAGTTGGGTTTAAAATTCAGATGAGTTGGGTTTAAAATTCAGCATCCGCTTCGTTACATGATATTATGAAGTTCATATTCATAGTGATTTGTGAGTAGAAACCAAAAGTCACTTTTGAAAAACAAAAGAAAAAAAAAAGAAACATAAATATTCAAAGAAAACCATATTAAAACAAAAGCAACTCATTCACAATTATGTAACATAATCCTTTATATTCTACTCATGGCCCAGCTAATTTGTTCTTGTAAGAAAACTTTAGCCAATCCTCGAGTATTCTAAGTTTCTAACATACCGCAGACCTAATCGTGTTGGGTTATCACTAACATTGCTTCTTGTTTTAGGATATTGCAATATCATAAACAAGGTTATAATGTCTGCGGCTTAATGACCAATGAGCACTTTGGTGATCTCAGTTTCGTATGGTGTCTTTAGCACTTTGGTTTTGCAATGTATGTAATGTATGATGTAACCACCCACATTTCCAATTGAAGGCTCCTGCCATCGATAACCAGTTATTAACTTGACTGAATCCATATTGAGGATCCGTTAGTGAATCTTGTGATTCCAGCACAATGATGATGTCAACCTGACCGGATTTTCTCTGAGTGTTCCCGTGTCAAGAACCACGGTTTTCCAATGGTTGTGTTTTAGTGTTAATGGACATCCATTGCAAAACCATGGTGATTATGGATAAACATGTACCAGATATGGAATATTTAAAAAGAAAAGACTAAAATGCAATATGACAAAAAAAAATCATTAGTTTCAATAACTTTTTTTTGAAAGGTGAGTGTCTCAGCGGAAAGCCTATACCGTGACAACCCAAACCACACAAGTTCGAACCACCGGATCCCCACATATTGTGGGTGAACCCGTAGGAATTACCGTGATCACAGTAACTCGAACCGGTGGGAAAGCCTTCGGGCGGGAACCCCACATATTGTGGGTAAACCCTCCCCCCTCAGGATCGAACCCGTGACCTTTTTTCCACAGAAATAAAAAGTGCTAAGGACAAAAAAGCAAGCAATTAAAAAGTGAAGTAAACCCACAGTTAGCACTTTTTAAGTCTATATTAAGTTTGTTAATTTTTTTTGTGGGCCTTCCACATATAGGTATAATAATTCATGTTTTGTAACTATATTTAGTATTTTAACATTTTAATAGAAATAAATTAATAAATACAAGTACATATTTCCATTTATCAACACTTATAAACCTATAATTTCTAAGGGGTTTAATTTACCTTCATCAACTGTTTCTCCAAGTAGAAGGATGTTATTGGCGTTTTTCACATGTCAAAAGCTTGGCACCAGCATTAGGACCCTCACCATTGTCAAAGATGTGAGTGAGCCATCCCATGGCATTTGCAATTTCTTCAAGTTTATAGATAACTGCATTTGTGTCACGAATATAAACATGTCCGTTGGGTCGTAATATTCGATTCATCTCGAGCATTATGGTAGAGATATTACACCTGCTAGAGTTAAATCAAAAAGTTAATCATGTGTATATCAAGTAGGATTGACAATAACATGTACAAGATTAGAAGTGGCAATTTGAAGCATTACTTATAAGTGAATCACTTTGGGTTAGAGTTTAAAAAGATAACAAGCAGAGCAGGCCGAAAGCCCCCAAAGTCTGTTCATAATGAATACCTATAGATAGAGAATGGGCAAAAAGGTGTTTGCGGGTCTACATGAGTCTGGTCCGTTTCAACCCGGACTAAAAATGATTTGTAAGTGAGTCTACAAGTTGCTAATCCATGGTCATTGCAGTTATTATAATGTTTTGTAAGTTTCATTATCTCATCAAGACAAAAATAAAATGGTTCTTGATGAATTCTCTTTTCGATTGTAAGAGCAATGGCCTTAATTTTGGTATAATTTGAAAGCATGATGTAGTGCTTTGCATAGGGTCCAAATAGAGCTCCATATCTATAGAGGTGATAATTTAAACCAATCTGTCGGCTTTGACTATGTTTTGTCTCTAATTGGTCAAATGGGATATTAAAAAATTAGCTAAAAAGGTCGGACAAGCCAAAACCAGCAGAAAATGTATTTTTAAAACATAAACCTCTTATCTGAATAGTTTCTAAAATTTAGATTATTACTGAAATATTTTGTAATCATATTTTGATACACTAGTTATTTATTAGAAAAAATAAAATTTGGGCAAAAACTACCAAAAGAAGTAGATGAATAATTGATCATATTGACACACTAACTATTATAGTGATCAACTTTTTCAAAAACTTCTTTGGTCAACTCAGCACGTTCGTCGGGCAGAAAAATTATCTGTTTTGACATGCTTGACTTGTGTATTTTGCCCTTATCCAACCCATTCCAATATTGATTCTGAGGTAATTGATGAACTATAAGAGAAAAAAAATACTAGAAGAATTGTACGATTTACCTTTTTTGCTCTTTGGAAAAGAGACCAGCGGCATTTAATATGTCATAAGTTCTAGGGTATGTATCAAATGGCTCGCACCTGGGAAAACATATATGATATATTGATTCAATTTAAGATGTAGCTAGTAATTAATCAAGGTTTGAAGAAACAACTAACATAGACCACATGCTTATTACAAAAATGGGTTAAAAGAAACCAAAATATCAAGAAAATAGTAGCTCATACCAGTCATGTACAACACCTATGAGCCCACGGTCATATATTACAGGCAAAGTATTCGTATCACTAACAGGCACAACGTTCATAACCCAACAATCAACCCCATGATCATGTAATGCTGCTGCAAATCTGTCATTATAAACAAGTCGTAAATGTTAGATATCACGAAATTACAAAAAAGTAGAGTTGGTGATTTCAACCTATTTACTTATAAACAGGTCGAGGGTAGATTTGGGCTGTGTGTCATCTCAAACAGATTAAATAGAAAAAAGCTAAACAGAGGAAAAGTCGAATTGGCCAAGGTAGAAAGTCACCCAACGGCCAACATCTATTTTAGAAGCATACAGCCTCCTAAATCTTTTTGGTAAAAAAATTAGTTTATTTTGTAAAAGTATTGTATTCATAGTCATGTTTAACACATTAATTATTTATAACCTTTTTGAAAGATTTACAAAAAAGTGTTTCCACGTCAACTTGACTTGGGCCATTATAAATGGCCTGTTTCAATCCAAACCTGATTTAACCCATTACCCGACCAGCCCATCTCGTATTCTCATCACCTCTACCAAAAGAGTAGTCAGAAGTAAGTAAGGTACCCTCCATATCTAGCCCTCATGTCCATAACATTTCGTACATTTAATGTTTTCCAACGGAAAACATTTACATAACTGAATGTTATTTCTTTCCAATATTTTGACTCTGCCTTGTAGATATCATATCTGGATAAGAATGCATCCATGTTTATACTCTGAAGCCTATCTGGCGGATAATGAAGGCGTGCGGGCCATGTTGTAACATTAGATCCATAACCATTTTCAGGTAACCGAGTGATGCATGCCTTTAGTGGGACATACCTAAATCATTGTAACACTAAAGGTATGATACAGCACAATCAAAAAGTAAGCAATGGTAGATCATGCCATCATGGTTTTTAAACTTATAGAATAGACATATTAACTGTTACCATGAAGGTGGAGGACCACACTTGAGTTTCAAAAGACACATTGAAAATTTGTATGTCGTGTTACAGAATAGAAAGAGTATACCATGACCTACCAGACATTATCAGGGTCATCATTGGCATCACATAGTGGAGGTTGTACATCTAAATTGCGTGCCAGGTAGCAGGTGTTGTTTTGAGGCTTGCGCCATATGGCGATATATCCTTCTTTTGCTATGAGTTCCCAACATATCCGGCTAGTAAGATTCTCCATTTCTGCAGTTTAGTTCATTCAGAAATGATTTTTGAAACAGGATAAAGGACAAACATTGACTAAAAGAACATGAAGTTAGAACATTGAATTTTTAGATACTTCGCATAACCAATATCATGTTTAAGCATCAAATATAGGTTACTTTAATTTGCAATAAACATATTTTGTAGGTTGGCTTAGTGCTGAATGAAAAAATTACCTTTCCATTGTTCTTGAAGCTTATTTTCATGTTTATAAACAGGTTGGGCAGCCCAGACAAAGTATCCTCCTGCCCTTAGCATCCTGTTCACCTCCAGAAGCAAAATTCCATCTTAATCACAAACAAGAAAAAGGATAAAAGCAGATTAATAACAATAAAACTAGTAAAGGATCATAAATACACACTTGCTTCCAATACAACCTAAAAGATGTGACCTAAGGCTAAGTGAAAGAAATCACCTCAAGATCCAAGTTTCATACATCTAAACAAGGAAAGTATGAAGATATAGCGTATAAAGAAGATATATAAGCTCATAGCCTCTACTCTATCGATAACTTGATTAAGAGAATGATCTACATAAAAGGGAAAAAATCATGCAACTATTTTGACTCTACTTAATTGAGGTGACAAATTAGCAGTTTGAGTGCCAATTCAAAATCAATAATTTATTGTATGGGTGAAACGGGTTGGGGTGGGCTGATCAGAAACTTTTTCTGTCCAAAGTTATTGGTTTTCTTATAAATAATTACTTTTTTAAAAATGATAACATAAGCTACATTACAATAGTAACCTAATTCTTTTACTATAACGACTTAAAAGATTCCATACATTAAAATTATAAACTGAACGACTTTCGAGCTAATTAACCATTTAACGCGTTTCCTTTTTCGCTTTCTTTGAGGGCGGGCCTTGGCGCAGCGGTAAAAGCTGTTCCTAAGGGACCGAAGGTCTCAGGTTCGATCCGTGGAAACGGCCTCCCCACAAAATGTGGGGGAAAGACCGCGTACATTTTCGACGGACCCTCCCTGGACCCTGGGAAAACGCGGGAGCTCTTTGCAGCACCAGGTACGCCCTTTTTCGCTTTCTTTATTGATTTAACTCGTACATAAATGGGCCAAAATTGTCACCTCTAATATGTTTTATTTACAACAATCACAAAGAAGGAAGCATACCATCACGAGTCCAATTTATTCTACATCTTGAGCAATGTACTAAATCAAATGCTTGGCTTGGATATAATAAACGATGAGTTGCAAAAACTGCCACCATGGCAGGTACACCTCGCTCCAGAGCAAACTGAATCTGATTCTCATGAACATCTTTTGGTGCTATTGATAAAGTAGTCACATTTCGGTCTAGTAAAAAGGCACCAAAACTTGCTACACCACAACCAACATCCAACGCAACTCGGACATGTTGACCAAAGTTAATATCAGGAACCATCTGTGTGCTTCAACGAAAGATGGAGTCAAAAAGATGCATACATGGTTATATTAACTACAATGTAAAAAATTATAACCTTGGCAATCTGATCCAAGTACTGATTTGCACCATGTATGAACTGTGTTCCACCTCCTGGAAAAATAAATTTGTCTTTGTTTCTTGATATCCAGTTTTGGCCTCCTTTATCTTCAACCAAACGGGTATGAGGTACATTATCATACCATACCTATATTAACATCTCAGGAAATTCAACACCGAACACAGGGAACTGAAAACCTAGGTAGCCAAAGGTGATAGGCACACTCAAGTGGCGAAGGGCAAGCACAACATGCAAAAGAAAACTAAGCCTGCCTTGGCCCGAGACAAGAAAAAGCACACCAATTGGATGTCTCTGAGGCACCTAGGACTCGCCTCACCTGAGGTCCTAGGTGCGGCCCTCTTGCGCCTTTGACTACATAGCTGAAAACTGACTACATATTTTCTGCTTACTAAACTACATCACACTAAACTCCTGTTTATATCAACATAGAAGCCTCTGGCTACTAACACAAAAGGAAAGAAAAACATAACGTCAAACATAAAAATAAATAACTATTAATTAACTAAACCATCTCTATTAGATCTCAACTGATTTTCCTCCAACTATGAATCTGATCCTTTAATGTTATCACCAAATCAAGAAACATTACCATAAACAACATAAAGAAAATCTAATTTTGATATCTATATAGAAATTTCCAGTTCTGCAGTGACATTGAACCAACTAAATCAAGCAAATCTATACAACAACTATGCAAGTTAATGTCAACTAGCATACCTCATCTCTACTTTGGGGCCATGAAATGTGGTTCTTGTACCTCTTAGGATTGGGCACCAAACAATCCAACTCTTTATCTTTTGATGGGCAATGCCTTTCATAATTCTCCCCCTTTTCGGTCGAATTCAACCTAGAAACTACTTCCACATTGTCCAAACAAGGTATATACTCCCTCTTACTTTCATCACAAACCCTAAATTTCCCAATTCTTCTCCAATCATACTCCCTCTCACCTCCTTTATCCACCAAACTTTCATTACCCGCATTCTCAAGTAAACTCGAATCGTAATCCCCAATCACAAAGTCATCCGTCATCGCACCATTCTCGTCCACAATTCCCGTCCTCTCCACCACATCTTCCGGCGGCGGCGACGGTGGCGGTGGCGGTGGTGGTGATGGTGGTGGTGGTGGTGGTGGTGAAATTGCAGTGGAATTGAGCGACGGTTGGACGGAATTGGTGGTGTTGGTGGTCAAAGTGAAGGGCAGAGAGAGCTGTTGAGTGTAGGTGGTGTCGGAGGAGAAGTGTTTGACGGTGAAGAAGAGGGAGAGGGTGAGGAATGATATGGTTAAGATCTTGATGAAGGTGTTGGGGTTTGTGATGTGATCCGATGAGAAGTAGCTCGCGGTGGTTCTCATGGCGGTGACCGGCGGTGACCAGCGGTGTTCCGGCGACTCGCTGTTGGTGACTCTATAAGTGGTTAAAATTTGGGTATGTGGGTGTAAAGCTGCTGTGAAATAGCAAATGAGAGTACAATGATTAGTGAAGTTTAGTTTGTGGCCCCTAATGTTCTGAGTTTATATGTTGTGCATGATTTTTGATGATTACTTGCTTTTTATGTTACTCATAGATTTTTTATGAAAAAATTATCAAAATAAATATTTGAATAAATTAAATTACTAATATAACCATTGAAAATAAATTTACAAAAAAACAACCAATAAAAATAAAGCACGTATCCATTCCTCGCTACGTGGGCGAGGAAAATCTATAATCCCTCGTTGAAATGTGATGGGCGAGGGATTCATATAATCTCTCGTTGAAAATGTGATTGGGCGAGGAATCAGGGTTTTCCTCGCCTATAATTTCCAAAATTCCACTCCCCACTTAGAATTTTTATTTTTTTAATATAATTTTTTAAAAAAAAGTATTTACCAAAAATTAAAAAATCATTAGTTTTATCATTAATTTTTCATTTATTGTTTTTTAAACACTTAAATTTGTTATTTAATGTGGGATTTTCCTATATAATACAAGCTTTCCTCTTAACAAACTTACCAAATTTAAACACTTAAATTTAAGAGAAAAGATTGTATTATATAGAAAACCACATTAAATAACAAATTAAGTGTTTAAAAAATAATAAATGAAAAAATAATAAAACTAATGATTTTTTAATTTTTGGTAAATACTTTGTTTAAGATTTGTATTAAAAAAATAAAAATTCTAAACGAGTGGTGGCATTTTGGTAATTATGGGCGATAAAAACTCCTGATTCCTCGTCTAGTCAACGAGGAAGGAGTTATACTCATGTCAGCGAGAAACCACTGAAATTCCGTCACGTCAGCGAGGGATTATTTAAATCTCTCACACAGTCACCTTTTCAGTGAGGGATTATGGATTTTTCTCGTCCACGTGACGAGGTACGGACACGTGGCTCTTTTTATTGGTTGTTTTTTTTTTGCAAATTTATTTTTAATGGCTATATTGGTAATTTAATTTGGTTAAATGTTTATTTTGATCATTTTCTGGGGTTCTTATTTCAAACATGATTAGTCATATTTTACATCAAACAAAAATAAAAGATTATTTTTCAACAAAATAAACAACCGCTTACTGTTACAGTAAACTATATTTACACTTAATTGTGGTGATGTGACTAAAGATAGTGAACGACCACATTAAAGGCCCTAAACGACTATTTGTGTGTATATATGTATATTTTTACACTATATAATTCAAAATTTTATATGTATGATGTAAACTTTTTATACCTAGTTTATATTATATATTTTATTATAAATTTAAGAAAAAAAATATATGTAACTTTAAATATTTATTTATATAGTTTATTGTAGACTTTTTGTATGTATATATATATTATATATATAATTCAAAAATTTTATATATATACATTATATTGACTTGTTAGTTATATATTTTATATTATATATCTTTATTATAAAATTTAATTAATATATGTATATAATAAGTTAACATATTTGATTTATATTATTAGAATAAAATAGATAAATAAATTAAAAAATGACTAATTTTTCAACTTTATAATATGAATACTTAAAATTACATATAAAACTTGTAACTTCTTATTATATATTATAATACAATTTAAATAGTTTATATTTGTATAGTTGAAAGCTCGCGCGATGCGGCGGAACTAACAACTTACAAGCTTTAGGAGCGAGTGCTTGTTTCAAAATCACCAAACCTGAACTTATTCAAATGCCAGAATTTAATCACCCTAAAACCTAAACCCTAAAAAATCACTTAATAAAAGTCAGTGGTGTTCAATTACTCTATATAAGCTCCTTAATAATCACTTACCTTGTAAAATCAATTGTATTGCTTTAGAAGTCAAACAACATACTTGCAAGTTTGTTGAAAAAATAAAAATAGCGTAAATGAGGAGAACCAGAAAAAATTTTGATATAAACAAAATATAATTAAACTTAAAGCCAGCAACAAATCTCTAAAAAATGTAGCAAATTAGATCATGTCAAAAGCAACACAGAATTTGAAAAGTATTTATTAGAATAAACCTTATCATTTGAGGTAAAATATAAATATAAAGTACAATCAAATTTGCATATGGTGCTACCTACAATACAAGCATCTAATTTTTATAAATATCATATTTCAATTCCAACTCAAATGACCTAAACAGATAGGGTTGTTTGGTTCATTGAATTGGTGGGAATTGGAATTTGGATTTAAAAAATATTTTAACCCAAAATGTGTTTGGTTGGCCATTAATGAATTGAAATTGGAAAGTTTTTATTTAAATGGTAGAATTCACTTGAAGGAATTTTAAACATTCCAAAGGAATGTTATTACCAAAACACCCGCATCATCCTCAAACATTAGTGATGTATGTTCTTAACCATCATGATACTTCCATCGTTAACCCAAAAATGAACTAAACCCATAGCTAAAAAAAAGTTCCAGATTATCTACAAGTAGTAATCAAAATTCAAATGAACAAAGGTTAAAATTTTGACCCAAAGCTAAAAGGAAGTTCCAGATTATCCATAAGTAGAAATCAAATATAAAATAAACCAAAGTCAAAATTGAAAAATCCAAAATCATCACCACTCAAGGGAAAATCAAAATCAAATAGAAAAAACCAAACTCAGATCTAGGTAACTAACTAATCGACTATTAATCGCCACAAATTGACCGCCATAATCGACCAAAATCAAAATCAAAATCAGACGCATGTTGACGAACCAAAGCCATAATTTGCAGGTGAGACTGTGCGTACCATACCACATTATGATTCCCTTGAATCGCATGTTGATGTTAAATCAGTGATGCTACAACATGTCTAATTAAACTGCTAGTACTTCCTAATATTTATCTTAAACCAAATATTTGAAAGGTTTCACCAGTGAAATATTGATAAAAAATAAGCATAATTTTAACCTTTTCTAAATATAAAGTATCTTAAGTGAATGCTTAGATCAACCTTTTAAAACTTATTATCTAATTATTTGCACTTTACAAATAAACAGATATGTATGCCATATATTAGCTTCATAAAATAAGAAGAAAACAATTTAATATACCCAAGGGGGAAGCATGAAGGGGACAAGAAAATAGAGATGGAAATCTGCCCTTGAACCCCTGCACCGCCCTACTTATCCATAAACTAAACTTAACCGCCTCACCTTCAGTCGCACGATTGAACCATTCGTACGACTGAATCGTGCGACTGAAGCTCATACGCCTATTATTCGTACGACTGAGTCTCAATCGCACGTAAGGGGTGCGACTGAAGTTCATTCGCATATGACTTATGCGACTGAACACTTAAACACTCAAACAACTCAACTTAATTTAATTAATCATAACTATAATATAATTTACAAGTCCGGATTTAGAAACCGGATGTTACAACTCTCCCCCTCTTAAATAGGTTTCGTCCCCGAAACCAACTATTCAAACAACTGAGGATAATCTCTCTTCATCTCATCTTCTGATTCCCAAGTAAAATCAGATCCCTTTCTATTCGACCACTGCACTTTAACTAACTCAATAGTTTTATTTCTCAGATTTTTCACTTTTCTGTCTACTATAGCAGCAGGTTTCTCAACATAGTTCAATTTATCATCTACCTCTATATCATCTAAAGGCACATAAGCATTCTCATCGGCCAAACATTTACGCAACTGTGACACGTGAAAGGTTGGGTGGATTCCTTGTAACCGATCAGGTAATTCTAGTTTATAGGCCACTTCCCCAATTCGTTCTATGATTCTAAACGGTCCTATAAAACGAGGACTTAACTTTCCCCTCTTTCTGAATCTGATAATTCCCTTCCAAGGAGATACTTTCAACATAACTCTATCTCCTACTTCAAACTCTATATGCCTTCGCCTTTTATCTTCATAAGACTTTTGTCGATCCTGAGCTGCTTTAAACCGAGCTTTGATCTGATCCAGTTTCTCATTCGTAGCATGTACAATTTCCAAACTGCCCAACTCTTTCTGCCCAACTTCTCCCCAGCATATCGGACTCCGGCACTTTCTTCCATATAACATCATAAGGGGCTCTCCCAATTATAGAATGATAACTGTTATTGTAGGAGAATTCAACTAATGGCAGATGTCTATCCCAGCTACCACCGAAATCTATAATACAAGATCGTAACATGTCTTCAACTGTTTGGATAGTCCTTTCAGTCAACCCATCAGTTTCCGGGTGAAAAGACGTGCTATGTAATAAACGAGTATCCATATCTTCATGAAACTTTCTCCAAAATCTCGAAGTAAAACGTGTATCTCTATCTGACACAATAGATAATGGTACCCCATGACGAGCAATAATTTCTCGAATAAACAATTCTGCTAACTTCTCAGAGTTATATGTTTCCTTGATTGGTAAGAAATGTCCGCTACGTGTCAGTCTATCTACTATGACCCAAATGGTATCATAACCTTTAGCTGTACGCGGAAGCTTAGTTATGAAATCCATTGTCAATTCTTCCCACTTCCATTTCGGGATCTCTAAGGGTTGAAGCTTACCATATGGCTTTTGATGCTCAGCTTTGACCTGAAGACACGTCAAACACCTATTCACATACTGCATCACGTTAAACTTCATACCTGGCCACCAATATTCTTGTTTTAAATCCTTGTACATCTTAGTAGCACCAGGATGTATAGAATATCTGGACTTATGAGCTTCATCTAACACTAAATCCCTCATCTTAATCGGAACCCACATACGACCACACTTTATCTTAACCCCAAAACTATTTTCTTCCAGATCCTTTGTTTGACCCTTCATTCGTTCCCGCTTCACGTTCTCTTCTTTCAATGCTTCTAATTGAGCTTCTCGTAACTGATGCATGAAATCTGGGGTTATCACTAACTTGTATGACTTAACTCGAATTGGAGGGTGTTCATTCTTTCTACTTAATGCGTCAGCCACCACATTTGTTTTATCAGGATGGTAAAGTATTTCACAATCATAATCTTTCACCAACTCCAACCATCTTCGCTGGCGCATGTTCAATTCCTTCTGATCAAAGAAATATTTCAAACTCTTATGATCCGTGTAAATCGTACATTTCGTCCCATATAAGTAATGCCCCCATATCTTCAAGGCAAATACTACTGCTGCCAATTCTAGATCATGTGTCGGATAATTCTTTTCATGTTCTTTCAACTGTCTGGAAGCATAAGCAATCACTCATCCCCTCTGCATCAATACATAGCCTAAACCTTGATACGAAGCATCAGAATAAATCATCAAATCTTCATTTCCATCTGGCAACGACAGCACTGGTGATTGGGTTAATTTCTGCTTCAGTTCTTGAAATGCATTTTCTTGTTCTGGTCCCCAAACGTATTCTTCATTCTTCCTCGTCAGTTTCGTTAACGGGGATGCAATTTTGGCAAAATCTTGAATAAATCTTCTATAATAACCAGCTAGACCCAAGAAACTGCGGACTTCAGACGGCGTCTTTGGAGGACTCCACTTCACTACTGTTTCAATCTTAGTAGGGTCTACTAAAATACCCTCTGCATTAATCACATGCCCTAAAAACTGTACCTCCCGCAACCAAAACTCACACTTAAAAATTTTGCATAAAGCTTTTCCTTTCTTAATCTTTCCAACACTTCACGAAGATGGCAGGCGTGATCTCCCTCATTCTTTGAATAGATCAGTATATCATCAATAAACACAATCACTGATCGATCTAACATTGGCTTGCACACCCTATTCATCAAATCCATAAAAGCAGCAGGGGCATTCGTCAACCCAAAAGACATAACCAAAAATTCATAATGACCATAACGTGTACGAAACGCTGTCTTAGGTATATCTTCTTCCTTGACTTTCAACTAATGATATCCCGAACGAAGGTCTATCTTAGAAAACCAACTGGCTCCCTGTAGCTGATCAAACAAATCATTTATTCGTGGGAGTGGATACTTATTCTTTATTGTCAACTTATTTAATTCTTTGTAATCAATACACATACGCATACTCCCATCTTTCTTCTTCACAAACAATACTGGAGCACCCCCACAGGGAAGAACTGGGTCTAATGAAACCTCTTTCTAGCAAGTCTTCAATCTGCTTCATTAACTCTTTCAATTCCGATGGAGCTAATCTATAAGGTGACTTAGCAACTGGCTTAGCCCCGGAACCAAATCAATTCTAAACTCAACTTCACGATCTGGAGGAATACCCGGTAACTCCTCTGGAAACACATCTACAAAATCTCTAACCACAGAATGTCTTCTATCTTTCTTACAGGCTTTTGAGAATCAATTACATATATCAAATAAGATACACACCCGCGGCTCATTAACTTATCAGCTTTTATCATAGATGATATTCTCACAGTTGATTCCTCTCTATCACCATATACATTAATCGTTTTCTCATCCGGTGCTCTTAATTGAATTAACTTCTTATTACATACAATATGAGCTTCATGGTTTGCCAACCAATCCATACCCAAAACTACATCAAACCCTCCTAATACCATTGGATATAGTTTAACAGGCAACCTATATCCTTCTAATTCAATATAACAACCATCAATCATACTACTAATAATCACTGATCTATCATTAACAGTTTCAACTACAAAAGCTACTTCTAATGGCCGAACTTCACATGCAAGCATAGGGCAAAAATTAATAGATACAAAACTTCCACTCGCACCAGAATCAAATAACACATTAGCTGGAATTTCATTTACTAAAAACGTACCTGAAACTACATCTGGCAACGCTTTAGCCTCACTAGCTGACATAGAATATGCTCACCCCTTGGCTACACTCGACCCTTCTCCTAACCCTTTTATCGATCTAACCGGTTCAGGCTTTCTAACTACCAACTTTGGACATTCACTTCGAATATGCCCCGTTTCTCCACACTCATAACATTTACGAGGACCTTCACTACATTCATTAGCGTAATGTCCCATCTTTCCACATCTAAAACAACTCCTGCTACCAATCATACATTCACCCTGATGTAGCCTACCACATTTCCCGCAACGTGGCAGCTCATTTCTGACATTTCTCGGAAATTGACCCCTTCCAAACCTACCCTTCTTTTGAAAACTTGGATTCTCAAATCTTCTTTGCACTACAGGCTCTTCACGCCTCCTTTTATTCCCATCAGGAGCAACACTACTACCATAAACTTCTTGATACATATCTGCAGCTAAATTTACCGTCAACTGGTAACTACTCGGAGCAGATGATCTAACCAACTTTCTAACCTCCTGAGGCAACCCCTGTGTATACCTCAGAATTTTCTTTTCTTCAGGAACCATCAAATGAGGCACCAACCGCGCCATCTCTTCAAACTTAGACGTGTATTCCCTATGTGACATATTACCTGCCTGAAATTGCAGGAAACTCATTTCTATTCGATCCATCTCGCCTTTCGGACAAAACTTATCCGATACTAACTTTCTAAATTCAGGCCATAACATTTTGTCAGTAGTATCCTCGCCTAACGTCTGGATAATCGTATCCCACCAATACAGAGCCTCACCTACAAACGAGTGGGCTGCAAAATTTACCTTTTGATCCTCCCTACACTCACTCAATTTGATCACGGCTTCCATTTCACGAAGCCATTTGTAAGTGGCTACCACATCCATAGCCCCAGAAAATCATGGAGGATTACATTCTTTAAACTGGCTATATGTAACTTCCTTTCTCTCACTAGACCCCTCAGCTTTATCAACACTCCTACTTTCATCAGGTCTAGCTGCATTCAAGGTTTTACGAACCTCCTCAGCAATTGCATCACGGAATTGCTGTCTCGTCATACTAAGCACCTCGGTGCTCTCATCAACATTTCTTCTCGAGGTTCCACCTTGCATTCTTTCACTCTCCCTATCAGCCATAACCTATTAAAACGAGATCAGGATTATTTGGTACTCGCATGTAAGTATATAACCAGAATACTATAAGTAAAGTAAATTATTAATAATGTTGGCCAAGTACTATTAATTCTTTACTTTACTTTTACTATTCTCGTTATTCCTTCTCATGATAGTCCCATCACCTTCTCTTGTTTTAATAAACTATTCTATCTAGCTATCCCTGCTGGCATATCTATTTTCTAGTTAAAGTCTAGTTATTATGACACTAGATCCCTTTAACTACGGCTATGATACCAACCTGTGACGCCCTAAACCCGGCAGGGCACCGGAGGCACGTCACGCAGTTGGATTAATATGTTAAACACAAATCAGAGCTTTCTATTTACAGCGGAAGACTTTAAACACTATTATATATTAACCCAACTTTTAAAACATTTTACATATGATTGTATTTAATTATACATTGCCCTATTTACATTATTAACAAGCCCTAAATCCTATGCCAGCACTGCTCCGGGATAGCATCCTCGTTCAGCTCATACTTGCTTTCCTCTACTATCAGAGGATCCCTCCTTACCTAGCACACACAACACACTTAAAACATCAGATAAAGTTCTAAATTTTCATTAAAACATTATCAGCACATTTACACACACAAAAGTCACATATTGGCAATATTACAATAATTAACTTTTATCATTACTTTGTCCCACTGGACCTTACCCTATCGAACATCGGTTGCCCACATCTAGCAACTACCAGTTCTCATACCTAGTAACGTTGGTTGCCCACATCCAGCAACTATCAATTACTATACCCAGAAACGTCGGTTGTCCACATCCAGCAACTACCAGTTTCCCTTACCTAGTAACGTCGGTTGCCCACATCCAGCAACTACCAGTTACTATACCCAGAAACGTCGGTTGCCCACATCCAGCAACTACCAGTTTCCCCTACCTAGTAACGTCGGTTGCCCACATCCAGCAACTACCAGTTACTATCTCTCATCCAGTAAGATGCCAAATAATCATCTAGGGTCGTCATCACAAGATGTTCACAAAGCTGAGTGATCATCATCACTCCTATCAAACTGTACAGTTTCACACCCATGCATCTTACCCTAACTGGCTTGTTGAGATTTACATCACATTACCATTTCAAAACATTTCTTTTACTTGTTGCCAATATTATCACATTCATTTACATCCCACACATTCTTTCTTTTAGTACCAGTTTTAACATATTTTCATTAACCATTACACCCCATCTGACCCATTGGAATCATTACCATCACGTAATGATTAACAATGTTCAGATGACCATCTTTTACACTCTACCTGACCCACTAAAATCATTACCATCACGTAATGATTAACAGTGTTCAGGTAATCACTATTACCCCCACTTTCCTTCTAACAGCTTTACAAATTGTTAGAAATATATCAACATCACTATCACAATTCTGGTACTAAAACATTCAATTCATTTATCATTGTATGTGTACTAGCCCGAATGTTAAAACCAAACATTTGAAAAGGGCTTAGAACTCACCTTATCAACTTCCTCACCACAGTCTACACAATCCGTGTACACAAGATAACTAGTCCTTCCTCTAATCAAGGTATATCTAAAGTAATAAACCTTGATTCAGTAAACTTATTCTCAAACAGGGCCCTCATGCGATTGAACACTTATGCGAATGAGCAATCATGCGACTGGACCTATGCGGATAAACCATGCGACTGAACCTTCAGTCGTACGACTAGCGATTCATTCGCACGATTGAGTTCTCATTCTTATCCAGTGTTCGCTCGTCTTCATTCGGACTTCCAACCAGGCGACTGAGTTCCAATCGCACGACTGAACCTACATTCGCACTCAGTCGCACGACTAGACTCTCATTCGTGCGACTGAGTCATGCGATTGAGCCCATTCGCCTGAAACAAATCAGCAGCTGTGTTCTTGACGTTTTTGATCCAAACTTACTCAAAATTTGAGTTTTAACCATCCAAATCATACCATATTCAAAACAGATCCTATACACATCGTTTACAATGGTTTCGGACCATTATTTCATCAAAACTTCACAAAAACTTGGATTTGAATTCCTGGATATTAATTTCAGAATGAACCAAACCAATTTACTGATTTAAATAGGTTATTGGATCAAATTCAATCATACACACAGCTTATAACATCTCTGGATTAATCCGTGATGTTCAAAACTTACCAAAACGGGGTTTCGTCTGGTTAATTGGCAAGAACAAGGTGTTTGGGTGTGAAGGGGACAAGAAAATAGAGATGGAAATCTGCCCTTGAACCCCTGCACCGTCCTACTTATCCATAAACTAAACTTAACCGCCTCACCTTCAGTCGCACGATTGAACCATTCGTACGACTGAATCGTGCGACTGAAGCTCATACGCCTATTATTCGTACGACTGAGTCTCAATCGCACGTAAGGGGTGCGACTGAAGTTCATTCGCATATGACTTATGCGACTGAACACTTAAACACTCAAACAACTCAACTTAATTTAATTAATCATAACTATAATATAATTTACAAGTCCGGATTTAGAAACCGGATGTTACACACTGTTTCATTTAGATGCCCGTGGAGAAAGGCATTTTTGACGTCCAGCTGATTAATTTCCCAGTTATTATGTAAAGCAATGTTGAGAACAGATCGAATGGTGGCCGGTTTTACCACGGGACTGAATGTTTCATCACAATCTACCCCTATCTGTTGTGTTCTGCCATCACAAACCAATCATGCTTTGTAGCGCTCAAATGAACCATCGGATTTTGTTTTATGTTTGAATAACCACATGCACCTAATGATTTGCATATTAGGTGTCCTAGGGATAAGCTCCCAAGTCTTATTATCCATAAGAGCAATAAACTCATCTGTCATGGGACGGTTCCAATACGGGTTGGCTAAGGCCTCGGCTAGGTTTTTGGGTAGAGGTGCAAGGGAAGTGGTGGTAGCATTTAAATTCATTGGTTGTTTTGGTTTGGAGTGGCCAGTCATGCTACGAGTTTGGATGGTCCTACGGGGTGGTGGTGGTGGCGGGTTAGGGGCAGGAGGTGAAACGGCGGGTGGTGATGGTGGGTCGGTGTTAATTAGTTGTTGTTGGGAGGGTGTTTGGTGATCGGTGTGGGCTGTTTTGTGGCGACGGGTGTATTTTTGAGAAAAGGCGGAGGGTGGCCATGATTGTAGTGATGGGTGTATGGGGAGCAACTGTTGAAGATGAAGTTTGGTTTTCTTGAAAAGCATTTTGCCAAACAGAGGGATGAAGATCACTTGAGGTGTTAGACGAAAGAAAATCATACGAGAAAGAGGAAGGAATTGGATTGGCAAATGGAAAAATGGTTTCATCAAAAAGAACATGTCGTGACGTAATGATTTTCTTTGTAGATAATTCATAGCATTTATAGCCATGATGATTCGAGGGATAGCCTAAGAAGACACATGGTGAAGAACGTGGTTGAAGTTTGTGAATTGAGGTAGATGGGATGAGAGGATAACAAAAACAACCAAAGACGCGAAGGTGAGAGTAAATTGGTTGTTTTAGGTATAAGAGAGATGTGGGAGAGTGGTTGTTTTTAGTTTTAGATGGAAGAATGTTGTGGATGTAGGTTGCCATTTGTAAGGCATGATGCCAGAAATGAGGAGGGAGAGAGGCATGTGTTAAGAGAGTGCGAACGATATTATTGATGGTTCGAATTTTTCGTTCAGCTTTTCCATTTTGTGAAGAAGTATGTGGGCAAGAGAATCGAGATTGCATGCCCGTTTGATTACAAAATTGATGAAATGATTTGTTATTATATTCAGTACCATTATCACATTGGAAACATTTAATTGATCTTTCAAATTGAGTATGGATCATTTTGTGAAAATTGGTAAATATGGTGAATACACTAGATTTATATGCAAGTGGAAATGTCCAAAGAAAGTGTAATCGTCAAGCAACAAAATATAATAACGGTGACCTCCCGAGCTCAAAACTGGAGAGGTCCATAAATCACTATGAATAATATCAAACGGATAAGAAGTAAAAGAAACCGAGTCATAAAACGGCAATCTAACATGTTTGCCAAACACACACGACTGACATAGATGTTTATCAGACAATTTATTAACTAAAATTAAATAATGTTTATTCAAAGCATGTAAAGAAGAAGATCCCGGGTGCCCCAGACGGCGATGCCAAAGATCTTGAGATAAAAGCAGCAAAGGTAGAAGGTGAAGTAACTTGAGTGGAAGAACTGGTGAGGGGATAGAGATCTCCAACGCTGTCACATCGGAGGATAGGAATCCGAGTCTGGTAATCCTTCACAAGAAAACCAAAGGGGTCAAATTCGACAGTTGCATTATTATCAATGGTAAAACGTCGGACAGATCTAAGCAATTAAATCGGTGAAATATCGGATATCGGTCACTGACCGATATTTGATATATCGGTTCTCGCGGTGATATATCGGTGAGATATCGGTAATTGCATATATATATATATATATATATATATATATATTTATATATAACACTAAAACTCATATAATATTAATAATAAGATACTAAGATAGTCAAATACATAGTCAAAATACTTAAAAACTAAAACTCAATAGTTAGTAATTAAACATAATGACATAATCTAATTTAACAAAATCAAAAACATACAACTCACTGTTTCAGTGCTTCAACAATCAACATACAACTCACTGCTTTAATACAACATACAAATTACCCTTTTAAATTGACCAATCCAATTTAAAGTTTATCAAACGCAGTTAATCAAACCATACCACTCACTGCTTCAACAATCAACATAATCAAAAACAACATAGTGAACATACCTTCAAATTACCCTTTTAAATCCAAAATTGACCAATCGAACTCGGTAGTCAGTTGCTTGGCTGCTTGGTTCACCAATCGATAGTCGCTGACCAAAATTGACCAATGCAACTCACCAATCGACTGAGGCTCTAATGTTCGAGTGTTCGACTGAGGCTCTGATGTTCGAACTCACCAATCGACCAATGCAACTCACCAATCGACCGATGTAACTCACCAATCGATTCGACTGAGGCTCTGATGTTCGACTTCGACCGATGCTTGGTTGTTCGACTTCGACTGCTGCAGCGCTGCTTGGTTGTTCGACTTCGACCGCTATATCGGTGATATGACCGATATTTGAAAGCCAAAATATCACCGATATATCGGTCATATCGGCCGATATTATCGGTGCCGATATACTAACCGATATTTTGTACCGATATTATACCACGGGGCCGATAACCGATATATCGGTGATATATCACCGATATATCGGCCGATTTAACTACTTAGGGACAGATATTAAATTTTTAAGGAGTTGAGGTGCTATAAAAATATTTTTGAGGTCAAGTGGGGGGTACGATGGTGGTAAGGTGGAGTGGTCGATGGCCATGGTAGGTATTTGGATACCGTTGCCAACGACGATGCTGTTTAAACTGTTATTATAGACATAAGATGAGAGATTACCTGTAGTGTTCGACATGTGGTTTGTTGCTCCCGTGTCCATAATCCAACTTTGCTCCGGGTTGAGAGACATAATGTGCATTGCTTGTTCTATGTTGGTAGGAGTATATGAATACTCTGAAGATGCATATGCCTGAGAAGGAGCTGGCCCAAGGATACCCGGTGCTGGATGTGAGGGACGGCTCGATGTTGGACTGTTGAATGGAGTGGTAGGGTACGGACAGGGTGGTGTTGGCCAGCCTTGTTGCGGGTATGACCATGATGGTTGTTGCTGTCCCCACGGGTTTTGATGATTCCAGTTTGAAGAGTAATGGTATCCACGGCCACGGGAGCGCCCCCTGCCACGTCCCCGACCACCCCTGCCCTGCCTCTAGTGTAGTCCCAGCCACCACGGCCGTGACCTGGTGACTGGTAAGTGTATGGTTGCTGGTTCGGGTGAGGTGAGGGTGGTGGGTGTTGAGTAGTTTGCTGATTTGGAATGTGGGAAGGGTTTGTATTTGGTGATTTAGAGGTGTTGGAAGATGTGGTGATGTTGAGAGCAGTGGCAGTGGGGGTGATGGAGTGGGCTCGTCAGGTTTCTTCAAGAATGAGACGGGAACGGGCCACATGAAAGTTTGGTAACGGGTGGGTTTGTTGAAGCATGGTAGCGATATTGTCATATTCTTGGTTTAGACTGGCGATGAGTTGGAGGACAAGACCTTGATCTGTAACAGGGGCATCAACGTTAGCAAGTTGATCGGCTAGGTTTTAAGTTCTTGGCAATAGGCTGATGCGTTGGGGAAGGCATCAATTTTAGTGTTGGTAAATTTTTGCTGTAGGTAGAGGGCTCGGGTAGGTTTACTGTCAACAAAAATTTGTTCAAGGGCTGTCCATGCAGAATGGGCAGTAGGTTTCTTGGACATGATGGTTTGCATGAGATCATGGGTTATGGTGCCATAGATCCATTGAAAGACAATGGCATCAAGGCGTTTCCAGAGTGGATCGGGGGTGGAAGAAGATGCCTCGGGTGGTTGGAGATGATCTTCTACGTTGTAAGCAGTGCAATGAATCTGCATGAGTTCAACCCACATGAGATAGTGGCCAGTGTCAAGACCAAGAGTATAGTTGACATGGTTACGGATGTTAGTAACCATTGTAGCAGGGTGATTTGTAGCAGGGGGGACGGGTGGTTTGTTTGAATCTGTTTCTGTGTCGCCGGCCATGGTGGAGGATGGTGGAAGGTAGCGGAGATGATGAGAGGGGGAGGAAGAAGATGGTGGACGGTGGCGGAGATGATGAGAGGGGGAGGAAGAAGATGACGGCAATTAGGGTATAGGGTTAGGTTATCAGAGAGTGCTCTGATACCATTTTGGAATCCCTTGATTATCATTCTCATTAACCAAACATATATAATTACAAATGATTCACTTTACCCCCTTAATCTATACATAAATGATAATACTAATATAATACTAGTCTAATAACTTTTGAAGAGAATCTGAAATAAAAAGTCATTAAAACAAAATATGTCATATTTGATTATTTTTGCAAACAAACATCTAGTATGGTGGTATTGATATTGTTATTAAGTTCGTAAAATAAAATTTTAGCAGAGGATCAAAATAACAATACAAATAAGAAGACAACATGGTTAGAATACACTTTATTATTAAATACCATATTATGTGTATTCTTTACTAAACTTAGAAGAGAATAAAAAATGATAATTAGAAGACTACACACAGTTTTAAGTTGGAATTGCCCACGAGGTGAAAATTCAAATACATGATTTAAATTTAACAAAAATCTACTTTTTAAATAAACTGATTAAGATGCTATATGCATAAATATTTTCATTTGGGTCCCTTTGGATCCATTTGACCCGTTTTCTTTTCAGGGAAGTTTTAAGCAGTAACTTATAACTAAAGAGTTAGACATTATTTTAGCTTATAAACCCATCAGGATTACTCACACAAAACGCTAAACAAGTCTTAGAATAAATGTCCTCAGAATAAGCTAAAGAATTAGCTGTTAAAGTAGTTACACTTCAAATGGATAATAGGTGAAGCTCAACTATTACTAACAAAGCACAAAAAATGTGAAATATTTTGCATTTTGTCACCGATAATAGCAACGTGAAGCTACATGTATCGGTGAAAGATGGGCTGCCAGGAACAATTAACAATAGACTTAATATGGGACGCAGTCATTAACCATGGTCTATTATATCAAAATTCTTTATTAGTCTATCACCCAACCCCTGTACATAGATAACTAACCACTGTCTATTTTACCCTTGAATTTCCAATATATATGTAGGATAAACATTTGCATGCATTTTAAACTGTTTCTCTTATTAAAACTTCTTAAGAATATTCATCTCCATAAATTATTAATTCGCCTACATACAAGGAAAATTATTTTAGAGAAACTGTTTTCTATAATTGTAGAATCGTTTACTCTGCTTCTATCCTATTTGGTATCGTTTCAAATGCTATCAGATTTTAGCTAACACTTGAACTTTTCCTCTATTAAAAATTTTTAACAATTCCAATTAACTGCATCACCATAGTCTCTATTGTATAAAGAAATAAAATAAGATAAATGTTGTAAGCATGAAAAATCAAAAAAAAAATCAACAAAAGTTGATGTTATCCATACCTGTAAAATCACAGAGTAGAAGAAAGCTTATCGAAATAAGAAGCCGTTTCACTGATACAAAAAGTTTTAAAAAACGGATATAAGAAAGGAGAAAAGGTATGTATACAATAAGCAAAACAGAGACATAGACGTAAACCCACATGCAGGTGAGATAATGAAGCATAAGGAATCTAAATTGAAATCACATACTTACTAAATCCTTAAGGTCGACGTGTAATGTCGTCGAAGGGGTTCCATTTTGTGTCAGCCGGTATATATAGATTTGTGGTGGGTAGGCCAATTGGCCAGGGGGTTTGAATGCGGGTGTTAAATGCTCATTAAATTAGTGATTGAAGGTCTCAGTGGAAGACTGGACGAAGTCAGCCGGTGAAGGGTAGGTGTCGCTGGTGTGAAGGCAAATTACTCATGCGCATTGCGAGGCGAACATCACATTAAATGAAAAAAAGAAGATGTTGTAACAATAAGCAAGCGACTGACACCTTTAAATGATCTTTGTGTACATAAACCAAATCACCATCAACTATGACCACTTACACAATTTAAATCAACAAAAATTATAGAAATATTTTGGACAACAAGGGGTTGTTGATAATTTATTGTGGATCATCCCAGCAAATGACAAGAAAACCAAACATTTTGGACACTATATTCATGTTTTAACAGATATCTTATGCATTTTCTACACCCAAAAGTCCAAAAGTTAAAAATATTAGACATAAAGATGCAATCAAAAACAAACATTATCAACCAAAATCTACTTCAAAACATGTCAAAACTGCTTCCAAATTGATAGTTCATATTCCAAATCATCCATCCACTATGACCACTTATAGAATTTAAATCAAGAAAAAATAATGGGAACATTTTTGGCAACAAGGGATTTTTGATAAGTAATTGTGGATCATCCCAGCAAATGACAAGAGAACCAAGCATTTTGGCAAACCATATTCATGCGTCTACAGGTATCTTATGCATTTTCTACACACAAAAGCCCAAAAATTAAAAATCTTAAACATAAATATGCAACCAAAAACAAACCTTGTCAACCATTTTATTTTACTAATTCATAAGAGGCATACGTGCTAACAAATTGTGGGATTTTAACTTAGAAAATTCATTTTCAAAATCAAATTAGACTAATATTCTTAAAAATATTAGAAAAGGTTAGTTTAATGTTTTGAATCATATTCATAACAAACCATAAGCCTTGCTGCCACATATAAAGCAAGCTATTACCAAGTTGGAATCACTCCGCTTTCAAATTACAAACCAAAATGTGTACTTTAGAAGTTAAAACTGCAAAACTAGGATTAATGAAACAACAGGAGAATTATTACCTAAATGAGTTATTAAATTCTGCTTCAAATGACAAAATTGTAGGTGCAACTGGTGGTTAAGTGAGACTTGATTCATACTCTAAGCAGGTCAACATATGGTATAAAGGTATTTTTTTGATTCTTATGTGCAAGGGAACCTTAACGACTAATGTTTTAGCAGTTGATGTTTATTCTACAACTGGATTATTGTCATTTAGGGTGAAACTTCCTACTTATGCGAGAACAATGCTCTTGCAAAACTGCATCAATAATTTCACACCATGCCAGAACCATGTATTATGCATTTAAATGCCCCAAATTATAATGAAAATCATTATGGCATGGAAATCAACATCTAAAAAAAAGTCTTCTTACCCAATAACCAACCTCTATTTTATGTCAAGATGAGGTAATGAATACCATAAAAGCAATTGTCATATTAGAAAGCAAGCAACTATCACCCAATTTATGTTATACATGTTAAAGTATTATCAATGGATAATATTTTAACGAGTAATAAGAACAAATTTAGGAACAAATCTTAATTAGAAATGCTTCTATTTAAAGCATTGCTAATTAGTCCGTCATCAACTATAGAACCGTTTATGCCCTTGAATAGCTTAAATTGTGCTTTAACTTCATGCACACTAATAGCATAATGAATATTAATCATGAATAAAATGAATCAATCGATTTCTATAGAAAAATATACAACATATATGTGAATGAACAATTTCATGATTAGAGATCCAACTTACAAGATGTTTGAGAAGCAAGTATCCTTGGATTTTCATATGCACATACCCCATAAAAGAAATGAAAAATCCCATTGAGACAATAATTCACTACTATTTATATCTTAGTCATTTCAACATTCTCAAAATCATAATATTAAATCAATAGAAAACAACAATTAGTTAAGCCGTTAGTAATTTGAATTTATTTTCTACTAAATAGACTTGCCATAATCAAATTAGTAAATGGCCATCAATTGATAAAGAAATACATATATGAATCCATAGATCCAAGAATTTTTTATTCTTTCGCGATGAATGCTTGAAAAAACCTTCAAACACAAACATTAACATTAATCCATAACGTTGAACAAAAGGGAGCTTCTTACCATTCAAGTTTTAAACCGATTTCCAACCCAATTTGTACACCACTAATTACAAGCTACAACTAAATTCGCATTAGTTTCCTAACAATTGAGGCATTAAGGATTTAAGATTCTGTTTAGTAGAAAATTAGTTAAGGAACAAGCATGCATGAACAAAAAAATCAATTTGCATACCAGTCAGCATGATAAAGTTATAAACAATTTCACATGGCAATGATTAATATATACACCACTTTTGGAAAACAAAGGGAACATGATAGACTTAAGAAAACACAAATAATCTAATGACTTTTAGGACAAAATTTATTTGTTCCAGGTTGAAACTAATGTGTAATCTCATATATTACAGTAATACAAAACCCTAACACATGATTTGATCCCCAAACTCAGATTTCCAAAGTGAAATGCAGTGAAAGTATATGAATAAGACGAATCATTCATCAATAGACAAACCCACAACCTAAATAAAACTATAGCAATTACAAATCACCTGTAATTAATTGAGAAAGAAGAAGGTCGATGTTGACGGAGAAGCGGAATGTTGAAGAAGCAGAGCAAGATGGGTGCCAAAGCGACCCAAGAAATTACCTATTTGACAAAGTTACTTCGGTGGATAAGTTGGTAAACCCAGGATGACAACATCTGGAGATTTCAGAAGTTCCATAAACTGAAAGGAGAACCATCATGGATAAGAAGGTGATAGGGGTGTTGTAGATTAAACAAGTGGCATGTGTGTGGGGATGTGGATCTTAAGGTGGAGAGCGACGGTTGAGGGGAGATGAAACCACCGGCATTTAAGGTGGGATACAATGAAGGCGGCATTATGAAGGAAACCGGGAGGTCACAGGGAGGTGCAACCGGGAAGGGGGGAGAGGGGAGTGGAACAGGCGCGTCTTACAATGAGACGTGAATTTCCAATTGTGTCCATAGGTTTTGTATTAATAGTAGTAAGTAGGGATAACTTCAAATACTTTATTTATATTATTATAAATGAAATAAATAAATAAGTAAATAAATGAATAATTTTACAACTTTATAATACTAGTGGGCATTACCCGCGCGTTGCAGCGGGCGTATTAAATAAGAGTCAGTTTCAACAACGTGCATGTTAGTATTTGCTACCTGGGGAAATTTAAATCAGAAACAAGTGTTTAGTATATAGGTTACTATTCATAACGTATGTAAATTAGTATGTAAACATAATATAATTTAAAGTTAAATTTGGTTTTCCTCATTCAATTGAAACATATAGTATGACAAACTACACATTTAGTCCAACAAAAATGCACAAACATAACACGTTGAGTCCCAGCTTGAATGATGGTTAAAGTCTCTTAAATATGCGTAAAATGATCAAGATACTCCTTTTTATAAAAAAAACTTAAAACTTAAGTAACTCTTATAAAAAAAATGCACAAACATAACACGTTGAGTCCCAACTTGAATGGTGATTGAAGTTTCTGTTAAATATGCGTAAAACGATCAAGATACTCCTTATTATAAAAAAACTTAAAACAAAAAACTTAAAACTAAAAGATAAATGAAAACAATATAACGTTTGTATAAGTTGTAAATATCACGTAACAATCTTTTTTTTTTAAGAATTGGGTCGTGTAATTTCGTTTTAAAATGAACAAGTAGCTCTTAGGGGCTGTTTGGTAGCCTCTTAATGGTTTCATTAAGAGGTTGCCTCTGAATGATTAAGAGGCTTACATGTTTGTTTCAAAAAAAAGAAACCTCTGAACTGAACCATTCAGTGCTGAATGGTTCAGATTGTAAACAACGCTGAATGAAGTTAGAGACCATATTACCCTCTTCCACCTCCTCCCTATTTCTCATTCACGTCGTATACCTCCTCCCCCACACCCATCGGCGCTGCAACAGTCCCAATCTCCGTCTCCCAGTCTCACCCCCCGTCAGAAATAAGCCTCTGCCGCCAGTCACCTCCGCCTCTGCAATCTCACCTCCAGCTCCACCGTCGCCCCGCCGTCTCCTTTTTGAAGCCCCGCTGAACCTCAGACACACGCAGTAACCTCCGCCTCTCAGTCGCCTCGCCGCCGCCGTGAGGAGTCAACCTCCGCCGAGGCAATCGCATCTACTCGTCCCCCATAGCAGCTCCGCCTCCCCTGTCGCAGCTCCTTCTACCGTCTTGATTTCTTTCTTTTTCTCCATATTTCATTCAAAATTTGCTGTAGATTCCGCGACTGCAACCGTGAATGCGATCGGAGAGTGTGTCAAAGTGTGTGAGAGAGAAGATTTGATGAGTATTTTTGTAGAGAGAGAGAGTAGGTGAGTGGATGGAAGCAGGTGCTAATAGAGTGAAAGCTATTCAAAGATTCCGTGGATGATGTCTTGATGGTGGTGAATGAAAAGGAAAATATCATGAGGGTAAAATAGTCATTTTACAAAACTATTCAAAGATTCACCCAAACAACATTTTTTGATTCAGCACCTACCGGTTCAGAGCCTCTTAACCATTCAGACCTCTTAACCATTCAGCACTTAATGATTCAGATCCTACCAAACAACCCCTTACTTGTTAATATCAAATTCACATTAAAGATACTAATTCACCTCTCAATATCCACATTCTAAATTTCAAATTTTCTAAAAAAAGAAGTGTCTATGCATGCTTTAACTTTCATCAGCTAGAACAACTATTGTTTCACATACCACAAAGCCGATCTGTCTCATCATGTACGCTAGCAACAACTTCTTTACGATGACTGACAATTCTTCCAAAGAAGCATTGGTAGAAACCGGTAACCCTGTCTGTACTAAGTTTATAGAAAGGATCATGCTAAACATACACCAACCATTATTTATTATTTATACCGAATGTACTCTATCCTACTAATTTGGTTGGAGCCGTTGAACTGCTTTCGCCGCTAGATCTAGTCCACTACTGAATGCTTTATAATATGCCATCTTGATAGATTGCTTTATACCTTGATCGACATTATACACCAGCAGAGATGGGGAATTTGTTTCATGTCTGTTTGTGAGCTAGACTTGCCTCTCTGATAACCTTATGAGAGAATCAATAAAGAAAAGGTATTTTCTGAGCATTATGGGTGTTCCACTTAATGACCACCTCTTTCTTTGAAGCGAATTCATGCCCTTCAGGATACCTTTCAATGAAACTTCCAAAATCAGAAGTTCATACTTTCAATGAAACTTTCTTTCCCTTGTTGGTATATTACAGTTTCAGCCCTAGTTGAAGCGAAAGTGACAAGAAAAAAGTCAACTCGAATGAAAACATATTATATTTGATGCAACTACAAACAAAATTTGTGATTAAACATAAAACAACTCAAAATATACATAATAACAAGCACTTGCGCCAACACCATATAAACAAACAAACAAACAAACCCAGTATATCCCACTCAAGAGCAGGGTCTGGGAGGGGTAGGTGGTGGCAAGTCTTTCCTCTATCCAGATAGGTAGAGAGACCGCTTCCAAAGAGACCCCTGGCTCGATAGCAAAAGCAGTAACGCTAACGAATCAACATATAATCAAACATACGATATATGATATATGGTATATGGTTCAGCACACATCAGGGAAGCATGTATCAGCATGTAATCAAACATCATACAACAAACATTGAAATATCACCAAAAGCAAGTATAAAATGAACAAGCATGTATCAGGGAAGCAGCAAGTTTCCTCTAAAAATGTCCAAGCGTACTACATACACATCAGGTCCCGTAACAATTAATCAAAGTCCTTTCCTAGCTACAGGAACCACTAAAAGTCCTTAATTTTGATTCTACGCCTCCATTCACTCCTATCCTCGATCATGTGCTCAGAAAGGTGCAACTGTACCATATCCCGCCTAATTCTCTCTTCCCAAGTCAACCTAGGTCTTCCTCTACTCTTCCTACCCTCTATGATGATGTTCTCCACTGCTCTGACCGGTGCTGCCATTGGTCGCCTCTTGACATGTCCATACCATCTTAATCTTCCCTCTCGTATTTTATCTGAAATAGAAGCCACTTCTAACTTCTGTCGAAATACTTCGTTTCTTATCCGATCCAATCTTGTATGACCACACATCCACCTTAGCATTCGCATTTCCGCAACCTCTATTTGTTTCTCGTGCGATTTCTTTATGGCCCAGCAGTCTGTTCCATATAGCATAGCTGGGCGTACCGCCACTCTGTATAGTTTTCCCTTAAGTTTTGCTGGAAACCTCTTATCACATAGGATCCCTGATGCTGCTCTCCACTTACACCATCCTGCTTGGACACGGTGAGCTACATCGCTGTGTACTTCTCCGTCCTCCTGCAGGTACGAGCCCAGGTATTTGAATCTAGATGTCCGTGGTACCGGCATACCCTGGATACTGATTTGGGTGTCCTCTTCCTCGTCTCCACCAAAGTTACAATGCATGTATTCCGTCTTAGAGCGGCTTATCGTTAATCCTCTGCTCTCTAACGCTGCTCTCCACTGCTCTAGCTTGTCGTTAAGCATCCTTTTAGATTCTGATATTAAGACAATATCATCCGCGAAGAGCATGCACCACAGGACTGACTGTTGTATATGCTTAGTTATCTCATCCAACACTAGTGCGAAGAGAAATGGGCTTAATGCCGATCCTTGGTGTAGTCCCACTTCCACTGAGAATGAGTCTGTGTCTCCTACCGGTGCTCGCGCACATGTTTTTGCCCCGTCATACATATCCTTAATTAATTTGATATACCTCTCTGGTACCCCTCTATGTCGTAGGCTTTCCCAAATTAGTTGTCTCGGTACACTGTCATAGGCCTTTTCTAGGTCTATGAATACCATATGGAGGTCCCTTTTCTTTTCTCTATATTTCTCCATTATCCATCTTATGAGGTGTATGGCTTCTGTTGTAGAGCGTCCTGGCATAAATCCAAATTGGTTTATTGCTATCTGGGTTTCCCGTCTAATTCTCGTGTCAATAACTCTTTCCCATAGTTTCATCGTGTGACTCAGTAGCTTTATTCCCCTGTAGTTTTCACAGCCTTGGATATCTCCTTTTTTCTTATATATCGGGACTATGACACTGGTTCTCCACTGGTCTGGCATCTTCTCTGTCTTAAAGATAGTGTTGAATAGATCTGTTAGCCATTGGAGACCCTCATCACCCAGGCTTTTCCACACTTCAATCGGTATGTTGTCTGGCCCCACCGCTTTAGCCCTTCCCATTTTCTTCATAGCTCTTTTTACTTCGTCTACTGTGATGCTTCTACAATAGCATAGGTTTTGTTGCGTTGTTTGGGTTGTTCTATCCATCTCAATTTGTTGATTTGGGTTGCTTTGTTAAATAAATTATCGAAGTAAGTTTTCCATCTCTCCTTGATATCTTTCTCCTTCACCAAAACCTTTCCATCCGCCGCCTTTATGAACTTAACCATTCTCAGGTCGTGTCTGCTTCTTTCTCTTGCCTTGGCTATCTTAAACATGTCATGTTCTCCTTCTTTCGTCTCTAATCGCTCATACATCCTTTCGTATGCCGCATTCTTTGCCTCTGACACCGCTTTTTTCGCTTGTCTCTTAGCCTCCCTGTACTTTTGTTTTAGCTCTGCGTGTTCTTCCTCACTGTTACATCGTATGAGCTCTCTAAAACTTTGTTGTTTGATGCGTATCTTCTCCTGTACATTTTCGTTCCACCACCATGATTCTTTATGACCAACTGTCCTTTTGTTGTAACTCCAAGCGTTTCTTTAGCTGCTTGAATGAGCCTAGTTGCCATAACCTCCCACTTTTGGTTTGCGTCTTCCTGTGGCCCATTTTGGTTCATTGGTATGACTTTATCTCTAAAAATGGTAATCTTTTCGTCTTTAAGCTGACCCCATCTGATCTTGAGTGTAACTCTCCTGTTCCGTTGGGCAATTGGCCTCCCGACTCGTATATCCGCTACCAACATATGGTGTTGCGTCACAACCGTCTCTCCCGGGATTGCTTTATAGTGTTTCCACGAGCTATGATCTTCTCTCCTCGTTAATAAATAGTCTATCTGCGTGTGTCTCCCGCCGCTGCTAAATGTGATTAGATGCGAGTCTCTTTTCTTAAAAAACGAATTTATGATGCCTAAGTCATGCGCTACTGCAAATTCAAGCAGTTCCCTACCGCCGTCATTCCTAAGACCATACCCGTATCCTCCATGCACCAGTTGGAAATGCTCATTATCCCTTCCGATATGTCCATTAAAATCTCCTCCTATGTATAACTTTTCTTCTCTAGGTATGTCGGTCATAACGTGGTCTAAACTCTCCCAGAATGTTTTTCTTTCCGTTTCCCCTAGTCCAACATGTGGTGCATACGCACTAACTACCGTCACTACCTCATCTCCTATTACTATTCTTAACAACATAATTCTATCATTGTATCTTCTCACCTCCACTACATTGTCTTGGAGTTCCTTAGCAACTAGAAAACCTACTCCGTTTTTAGTTCCATCAGACCCTGAATACCATAGTTTATAACTATTGCACTCTTTTGCTCTCCACCTCGCCATCTAGTCTCCTGCAGGCATGCTATGTGGACCCTACGTTTCTTCAGCACATCAATTAACTCTAGTAGCTTACTAGTTAAGGTTCCTACATTCCATGATGCCACTCTTAATCTACAGGCCTTTTTCCCTGTCTTCGCACCTCTCCTCACCGAACATGATCTCGGTGCAGCATAATGGCTCCTACTATCTATTATACCAGACAGAGTCTACTAAAACCACAAAAATAAAAACCACAGACAACACACTAAAAAGGAACCAAGCGCAAGTAAAGCATAATCAAAAGGACTTGTCACACGTGGTCAACCATACGCTGTGCACACGCAGTAATCAATACCTTACAGTAAGCCAATGAAACCTATCTATAGAACAGATCTAAGATTGCCAGAAATGAAGACAACAAGCCACAAATGATCAACACACAAAGTCAACCAACAATATACTACTTACTCAGCAATTATACAACTAATCAATTATACAACAAATCAGCAAGTTATAACAACTAGTCAATTAGGCACAAACCAGCAAGTTATAACAACTAACAATTATACAACTAATCAATTAGGCACAAACCACAGAAGCCTAACAGCATATATGAAAACCCAGAGATGGAACGAGCTCACCAAAAGATTTCGTGCCGGCTTCGCTGAAGGAGCTTACTGTTCAAAAACCATTTCTTTCAACCAAGTTAAAGTGTATAGTATATCGCGACTTCAAATAAAGGTCGGTTGTTGGAGATTGTTGAAGGACTTTCAAAGAAGGTTGCAGATCCGGGAAACTCAAAATTGCAGATCCGGGAAACTCAAAAGAAGGTCCCAAAGAATCCCCAACAATCGCCCACCAAGAAAGTCCTGAAGAATCCCCAAAGCAGATCCTCAAAAGAAGGTTGCAGATCCGGGAAACTCAAAAGAAGGTCCCGCAGAAATCCCCAACAATCGCCCACCAAGAGACTCAAACCAAGAATCCCCAAGATCGACCACCGGGAAACTCAAAATTGCAGATCCGCAAGAAATCCCCAAGAATTTCCGGTGGTTGAAACCCAGATGTCGCTGGTGGTTGAAACCCAGATCCGCTCACCGCCGGAGAAGGATGGTGAGGGGAAGGGAGTAAGGGGGTAGGTGACTGCGTAGGAGGCGGCGCTGGTGAGATGCCGGTAGGTGACAGCGGGGGAAGCGCCGGTGAGATGCCGTCGCCGGTAGGTGACAGCGGAGGAATTTCCGGCTTGTTCAAACGGTAAATTTTGCAGAGAGAGATTTTAGAGAGAGAGAGAGGTTAAGATGCATGCAAACAAAAATATGGCGCCAACACCATATGTGGTGTGATAAAATATAATATACAATCTTTCGACTCTTTTTCAAAATAAATTATGTCAAAACGTAGAGTGAGTCGAACGTATACATTCATATGAAAACGTATCGTATAAATAATACCGACTAACAAACATAACTTATATTACAGACCTTAAACCATAATTATAGGCAAAACTTGGTTTTTGGTTCATTAAATACAAAAACGATGATTTTACAATAATTTAGGGGGGAGGGGAAGATGATCAATCACATTTTCTTAATAAGGAACATAACATATAATCATAATTTCTTGTGGTTTAAATATATATATTATCATGTGAAAACTATTTTTCATGTGTAAGTTTTCGAGCGCTTTAAACAACGGCACATTATGCAATAACATTAGCGTATAAAGAGTTAAATGAAAAGTGTAAAGAATGAAATGAAACTAATTCAAGCACTGTGATACGAAGGTAAAAAATATTCTATTGATATAATTACCATAGCACAATGTACTATAGACAAAGTATCATGCTAACCCTATAATACATTAACTTACCATAGCACAATGTACTATAGACAAAGTATTATGCTAACCCTATAATACATTAACTTAGTTTTTTTGTCTAAATTTCTACCTTGAAAATGCAATGTGGAAAGTCTTCAAACCATACAATCTTATTTCCATATTCAATCCATACAATCTTATTTCCATATTTATTGATTTCAGACAATTTTTGCTCTTATTTTTTAATTTCAGACATTTAAATCAACAAAAGTAATCAATTTCCATCCTAGCCCTACCATCATACCTTCTGTTATCACCACAGTCCACTACCACCAAAGCACCCAAACCCCACAACCGCACCTTTATACACAAGGAACTCAATTAGTTTTGCACCATTAAAAACAAATGCAGGTCCTAACAATGGAATTTATATGCAAGCATATAACAAAATAAAACAAGAATATTTAAGAATAGCAAATAGTATAAGAGACTCAAGTACATGAAATCAGCATTACCATTGCCAACCTCTGGCTTCAATATAAGATATTAACATTAGGCTAATTCTTACACCTTAGATGGTATTAGCGATGTTATTACTATGACAATATAAAAAAAGAAGTTGTAACACAAAACCTGATTAGTAGTACGAATTGGTGTCATTATGGCTGAACCACCCAAAAAAACATACTTGTGGCCTCAACTTAAGGTTAGGCTTGATAGAACAATGAGTTGACCTGGTTTAATATAACTAAATATATAAAAGCACTGCACATCAATTGCACTTTATGACATATGTAGCTATATACCTAATATAGCAGAAACTTCAATTTAGGTTGATTAGTTTGACCTGACTCTTCGCAAGGTTTAAAAACATCTCAAATTATATGAAACTCATAGCACATTGACTAAACAATATCAAAACCATGAAATAATCTGTGCAAGCAGGCCATAGATCACATTCATGTAGGATGCATGAATGCCTAATATAGTAATTTGAATGCTTAAAAATAGCCATTGGTCATACCTCTGTATCCATAGATGGTGTACTGTGATAGGGTGATAGTAGTAATATTATGATGATAAAATTATTTTACTTTTAACTTTATTGTAAAGTCAACACAGTTTAAATTATATAATGGTTAGCATTACATAGAAATAAATCTTCTACATTTTACATGCATCAATAAAAAGACAAGAATAATAGTATGAATTCACTTTATTAAGTTCTCTGGATGAATTAAATTATCATGTATCCATGAAAATTAAAAAGTTCAGTATACAACAAAGAAAACTACTATTGCTCAGTTATAGAATGTTGTAGGTCATGACTTAAAAACTTGAATGTTTGATCATTCAAAGCATATAAATGTAAAACAAAATTTACTGCAATTTTATTTTGCACTTACAACTATTATGTAATTTTCCAGTAATAAGCACCAAGTCAATATTACATTTGAAGATCACTTGGTTCAACAAATCAATCTACATCTTTTATAACAACATATGGAGTAACAAATTCAACCCCCTTTTTGTCAAAATTAACTGAGCAAAATAAATCCCTATTTCTCCCTAAACAACAAATCCAACTAATAAATTTACATAACTTTAATCCTTTAATAACACACTTAAAACAACATCCCATAGGAACTTAAATAATATGAACATACCTGATTTCTAAAACTCTTGTTGCTTTTGTTTTGTTTTTTAGCATAATTAATATTGAACTCAAAATAAATAGGTTTTCATCAAGATACATTATGTCCCTGATATCAACCACTACAGCAACAAAGTTAACACTAAGAGCGCACATAAATATGAAGAAACTGATAAAGGGCGTACCTGGTGCTGCAAAGAGCTCCTGCGTTTTCGCAGGGTCCAGGGAGAGTCCGTCCCATTTAAGGGAAGATGTACGCGGTCTTTCCCCCACATTTTGTGGGGAGGCCGTTTCCACGGATCGAACCTGAGACCTTCGGTCCCTTATGAAGCAACTGATAAAAGGGTCAAATTTTTTAGCATAACAAAGGTAACAAACTTAAGTACAATGCTCAATGAAACAAGGCTCAATCATAAGATTTTAAATCAGCAATAGCTTTCTCTTTTCAAGGGAACATAATAAAGTATGGAAAGTTTCAGGGGATCAGGAGGATACTAAAAGAATCATGTTCTGTTTTGGTCATGAATCAACAACACTCATCAAAGGGAATATGGTAATTCAAGTGGAAACATGAATAGAACTTTGGGTGGGGGTTCATCAACTATTGCTTATAAACTAAAATAAAAAAAACTTGCAACTATTACCTCTATAACAGCCTTGCTAGTTTCAGGGCGACAATGACAAGCAAATCAGACGGCCGGAGGACTTCCACTTTGAACATCCCATAACTTAGCAGACTGATCTGCACTCCTGTAATCAATCTTGTTGAATCCCCTGCACAAAGTAATAATCAATCACCTATCAATACTACATCAAAAACACTAAGAAATCCAGTTCATAATCCAGTTTATATACTACTACTTGCTGCTATTTGGAGTGATTTACGAATATAATTCCTAAAATAATAGGAAACAAACAGCTAATACTTTCAAGAAAAAAAAAAAAGTCAAAGTAAGTGAATCGGTGTGTGAGATTATTCGATACCTTCATCAGAACTTTCTATTTATTTTTTGTATCCTAGCATATATTTCGACTAAATACTCTATCGCCTGTAAAATAGTCTAAGTGCAAGGAAAATTAAACATCAGTAATCAAGAATTTAAGTAAAGAAGTCGAAATATGATACTTTGGAACACTCTTTCAGATACCTTTTTTGCTTCTAAAAATAGAGATCTTGATTGAAACTATTATGAACTGGATACATGATTAAACTTCTATTATGAACACATCATAATCATTTTTACACATGATTAAACTTCTATTATGAACTTATTCCAATGAAATACTCCAATTTAGTAAAATTTGTAGTTGAGGCATTTAGGCAAACACCTAGTAAGCATTATTTTAGTAAAATTTGTAGTTGAGGCATTTCAGCAAACACCTAGTAGGCATTATTAGCTCCAACATAATATAATTATTCATATAATCCTCTACATCCAATGATCCTTATCATTCAAACAAAGATATACATGGATCAATATACATAATTTCAACATGATTCTTCAACTACTATAATCATATAGTATCAAAAATTATATAAATTCTAGAGGGAATGTCTAAATGTTATAACCAAAGCAAAGATCATCAACAGAGCACTTTCAAATTCGCAACAATAATTGTGAAACATGCATACATCAGAACATATCATATACAAAACCACAAAAGTAACAAACTAATACATTTTTATTAAAAATACCAAGATTTATCTAGAGATAAAGTGGTCATAATATTGAAGTTGTATAATAATTTCACAATCTTGTGTTATCATGAGATTGAATAATCAAATCAGGAAACTCACCTTGAATGGTTTCAAAGTGCTAAAAAAAGAAAGAGAAAGAACAATTAACTTATTTAGGTGATTTCAACGAACACTTGGTATGCTATTAAAGTATCAGAAGTGCAACAAAAGCTTGTTGAAAATCAAGAAGCAAACATGGTGAGAACATAATAAAAGCCAAGGGCTTAAACCCTACTAACCTACGATTGGAGCACCCACAAGAGCAGCAGTACCTCGACAAGAGCAGTACCAGCATGATTCCAGAACAACACTACCAGAGTAGGACGGATTGAAGGTGCTGATTTCAACTTTTAAGGAAATAAGAGCGAAACTGATTACAATGATTGATTGATTGGTATTGATAATTAGGTTGCAGTTTCTTAATTGAAGATCATAACGAACAATGAATTGATAGGGAAGCTAATGTTTCACCTGGTTTGGGGGAAACAGAGCACACTTTAAGCGGAGAACAAAAGATAAAAAGGAATAGAAACCGGAAATAAGACCATTACCGGAATTCCGACGCCAATCGTCAGGAGCAGCGCAGGGGAAGGCGATTTGGGGAATGCGGTGAGATGTGAACACAAGAATACAACAAAGCAGTCGAGGGGGCAGGGCATTGAATTTAGGCTGCGGAAAGGCGCCGGTAACGGTTGTGGGAGCAGACACGGCCATCTAGCGAGCGAGGCAGCCGACGGCCGGAGGTGGTTACGAGTAGGGCAACAAGCGCGTCTTACGCAGGCTTGGAAATTACAATTCTACCCACTCAATATGTATTATATAGTAGTTAAGATGAATACTTAATAATACAAATGAGATTAATCTAATCTATACTTAAACGACTAACAGATTTAGTTTGAAGTATTTATTGATATATCTTTGAATTCTCTCTTCATACATTGTTTCCCAAGCAGTCTCATTATTACTTTTATAAAATCCACAACAACGTTATGAAAGGAATTGGATATTCACCATCTAAGCGCACAGAGACATAGTGGCATCCTTACAAATGTGCAATAGTAATGAATTGGTGGTACAGTAGTTAATGCGGACCTATCCAGAGCGGAAAATAAGTCCCATTTTCAGTGGGAGATAAGCATTGAAGAATTTTATTAAACTTGTTGACGATCAAAATTTCTATGTAAGGCATGATTATCAAGTGTTCATTAGGAGCTTGATCCGGTTTTTTCATGTTAAAGTATGATTTGTCTCATTATATAAGTCAGAAAGAACAATTCTTTATAAATTAAAATTTTTGTATAACTCATTTAAAAGTTCATGTCTCATGTTCAATTAATATTCTTCACCGAATCCCAAGTAAAACAAACCCGCACCAAACCAACAGTTATCATCACTCTTTACGTTCTCTATATGTGTTATGTATAAATTTTGGATCTGTGTTAGTAAAGGGTGGTTATATATAGATATGATTGAGTTTTGTTATCTACGTATGAACTATGTCTCGTGGGGGCTTAACCCCATAAAATCATAGCTAACAAAATCATTTGTAGTCATGTAACTACGACATAGGGTGGGCTCAGCAGGTGAAACATCTGGTTTGTTTTGTTTTTGAAATTTGGGTGTTGGATTCCACGAGTATTTTTTTTGCATTTTAAGCTCATTAACATTTATGCTGCTAAAATCCCTTATGCTTTTTTGTGACAACCCGAGTTTTCGGTTAATATTATAAACTAACCTTCACCGCTTATCGCCAATTTAATCCATTTTACTATTATTTACGAATAATAATAATAATAATAATACTAATAATAATAATAACAATAATAATAATAATAATAACAAAATTGTTTTATAAGAATTAAAAAGCTTAGGGGGTTAAAATGTAAATTTAAAAACTTATTTTAAAATGTTTTCTGCATAAAATGATAAGAGTACAAAACCCCAGGGACCAAATGTGTAATTTTTCTTTTAACCCCCCCCCCCCCCCGCCGTCGCCTTTCTTCTCCCCGTCCAGCCACTCTCCGGCCAACTCCGACGACCCCCCAACACCTAAAACGAACGCGGTTTGGACCTAAATAAAGTTCCCGACATATTTCCGTGGATGAATCGAACGTGGACCAACATCCAATTTAAAAATGGTAGTGCAATTACCACTAAACCCGACTATCCACGATTTCGACCGACCATCCACCATTATCGCGCACTATGCTGTAAATTAATCGGAATAATCGCGTATAAAGACCATATATTAGTCCCTAATCGAATGCACCATTCAAACCATCTGAAACACAAACTAAACTTCTCGAATTAAACACTATATCATCGCGGCCTGCAACCTACTCGAACACCACTCTCCGGCCTTCTAACTAGCAATTAACAGAGGGGTTTTGATCCTTAGCATCATTAAAAACTTCCTGTTCAAGGAATTGAATTATAATCACTGATTGGGCATAAATCGAACCTCAAGTAGTCGCGAACTGTTCTTCGTGGGTAATCATCAAATCGACACCATTCTGGTAATTAAACACACCCACACGCTCGATTTTAAGTGGGGATTAAAAGCCCCATGAATGTTTTCGTAAACATAATCAAATCGAGGGTCAATTTGACCCAAATCGAATCTAGGGTTCATACGGGAATTGGGTTCGATTGTGTTTGTGTTTAAAGGATTTAAAAGCGGGGTAATACCGCGGCCACGGCCTTTGGTTCACCGGTCCCTGCCCATTATCCATCCGAGAGGTCCCGGGTTTGACCCCGGGCCACCTCATTTTTTATCTGTCACACCCTCATTTTCCACGTACGGGGTTTTACCGTTAGGCGTGTGACATAACCAGGATCTCAGATAAGCATCAGTTACACCAAACGACCGATAATTACAAAACATATAGATTGCTTAATAATAATGAAACAAACCAATTATGTTTAAGTATTGCGGAAGCGAATACAGTAAAACATTTAATAATAGTTTGGAACACGCAAACACGCGTCCAATCCAATTTATGTAAAGAAAATGCAAAGTAAATCTTGAAAACAATTTGTGGTGAATGTGGAATGACATGCGGTAGATGTTGTGCTCCTAAACGTGCCATATCAATGTTCTGAGAGAAAACATGCAAAATCTCAGTACAAGACTGGTGAGTTCACAGGTTTATCAGAAAACAGTAAGTATCAGTATGAAATTCCCGGATTTTATAATCCAAGAATAAGTATCAGTAATGAAATTCCCGGATTATGTAATCCAATAGTAGTCAGTAATGAAATTCCCGGATTATGTAATCCAATAAGTATCAGTAATAAAATTCCCAGATTATGTAATCAATAAGTATCAGTAATGAAATTTCCGGATTATGTAATCATAGCATATAGTGGGTAGCTAATCCAATGATCACTATGTGTATGAAGTCGCGACCGAGCTGACATGTAATCAAATAATAAAGTAGGCTGGTTGTGGATCCACACCACAAACACTTGTAATTAGGCTAACCGTTCACCCGTTGACGAACGTTGTGCTAGCGCGACTAGCCCGGGTGGGGTATGTCAATCCCAGTAGTACTACTAACAATCACCTCGCTAAGTCCATATTAACGGTCCGATGGGCAAAGTATAACACCATAGTATCAAATATATGCAGTATTATAAAAATCCAATGTAATGTAACGTTTATGAAAACAGCATGTTTCTCTCCCCAAAAGAGTATATAAGTAAAAGTGAGGTGTAAACTCACTTGGCGTATAAGTATGTATATAAGATGATTAAATAGGATGATAATCATCGTTCAACGAACGCCTTCACGAGGTACCTAAACATGTATATATACATTTTAAGATTTAGGTTAATAATAAGGTTTAACGATTATACGCGAACTAGGGTTTCGATAAGTATTTGGGTTTTTATAAGTAATAAGTTTTTAACGTAATCATTTATGTTTTTGATTCAATAAAAAGACTATTCATTTAATATCTTGAAAGAAAACAATTTAAATATAAAGGTTGGATATATATTTAAAAATATCATTGGATCAAAAGATTTATGATCTATTATTTGAAATAAATGATAAGTAATAAGTTAAATTAAGAACATAATACAATTGTATTATTGAACATGTAATGTTTTAATAAAATAAACAATATTTAAATCTATAAAAGTTAGTTTGATTATATCATTTCTTTTGAAATTAATAAAAATAAATGTTAGATATTTTAGGAAATAAATTCCAGTAAATTAATTTGGTGGTTTTAAAAAATAACAGCGTTTATAAAATAATTTTTATATTTTTAGGTATTTTTTTTAATTTTTAAAAGCTTAGAAAGCTATTAAAAAATGAGGTGGCCCGGGGTCGAACCGGGACCTCTCGGATGGATAATGGGCAGGGAACCGGTGAACCAAAGGTCGTGGCCGTGGTATTACCCGGCTTTTAAATCCTTTAAACACAAACAATCGAACCCAATCCTGTATGAACCCTAGATTTGATTTGGGTCAAATTGACCCTCGATTTGATTATGTTTCGAAAACATTCATGGGGCTTTTAATCCCCACTTAAAATCGAGCGTGTGGGTGTGTTAATTACTAGAATGGTGCGATTTGATGATTAACCCACGAAGAACAGTTCGCGACTACTTGAGGTTCGATTTATGCCCAATCAGTGATTATAATTCAATTCCTTGAACAGGAAGTTTTTAATGATGCTAAGGATCAAATACCCTCTGTTAATTGCTAGTTAGGAAGGCCGGAGAGTGGTGTTCGAGTAGGTTGCAGGTCGCGATGATATAGTGTTTAATTTGAGAAGTTTAGTTGTGTTTCAGATGGGTTTGAATGGTGCATTCGATTAGGGACTAATATATGGTCTTATATACGCGATTATTCCGATTAATTTACAGCATATGTGCGCGATAATGGTGGATGGTCGGCCGAAATCGTGGATAGTCGGGTTTAGTGGTAATCGCACTACCAATTTTTAAATTGGATGTTGGCCCACGTTCGATTCATCCACGTAAATATGTCGGGAACTTTATTAGGTCCAAACCGCGTTCGTTTTAGGTGTTGGGGGGTCGCCGGAGTTGGCCGGAGAGTGGCTGGACGGGGAGAAGAAAAGGCGACGGTGGGGGGGGGGGGGTAAAAGAAAAATTACACATTTGGTCCCTGGGGTTTTGTACTCTTATCATTTATGCAGAAAACATTTAAAATAAGTTTTAAAATTTACATTTAACCCCCTAAGCTTTTTAATTCTTATAAAGCAATTTTTATATTATATTATTATTATTATAATATATTATTAGTATATTATTATTATTATTATTATTCTTAAATAATAGTAAAATGGATTAAATTGGCGATAAGCGGTGAAGGTTAGTTTAATAATATTAACCGAAAACTCGGGTTGTCACACTTTTGTTCTTTCTAACCAATTCCTTTTCATTGGGGTTTTTTTTTGTTTCTGGTAAGCTCCTTTTAACTTGTCATGTTCGTCATCACATTGAATATCTTCTTCAACTTGATTCAATGACACCGGTGAAAAGTCAAGCATCCTACAAAATATGTCTACTGAATGTAATGGAATGGGTTCGCCTGCATTTAAATGCTATGAGATTTCACATGGTAAATCACAACTAATACGAATATGACAACCATAGCTTTGTGATGGTTTTGAATCTCATTGACTCGTCTTAGTTCTCGACGAATATATCAATAAAAACAAATAAATTATTTTTGTGATGTGTTATTTTAGTCCGGCTTTCCTCAAAGTTTGTCTTTATTTGTGTTTCCTATAAACGAACTATAATATTTGTAATTCCTATGAATTTATCTAAATTTGACTTGTCGGAATTCAAATGTTTCTTTAACAAAGCATGTTGGCTCTCTATTCTTTTGTTGTTTATTCTCCAAAATTTAGATGTTGATCAATCCATGCAGACATGAACATCTATTTAAATTTTGCAACAGTGACATCCAAGTAACACTACAAGAAAAACTGCAATAGATGACGGGCAATGCGCGTCATCTTTGGGGTCAGATGACGCGCATATGCGCATTAAGAAAGGGGTAGTCATAAATAAAGATGACACGCATCTGCGCATCATCTCTTTATGACACGCGGAAGATGACGTGGATTTTATAAACGGGCAATAGAAGACGGGCATTGCGCGTCAAGAAAGTATAGTCATAAATGACAAGATGATGAGCATATACACACACACACACACACACACACACACACACACAACACACACACAACAATATATATATATATATATATATATATATATATATATATATATATATATGTATATATATATATAGGGGAGGGATCAAATGAAAACCATACTTTTAGGAGAAAACCAAAGAAAACTAGTTTTAGCCAATCACATAATTTATAATATATTTATATTTAATTTATTGTAAAGGGTTTGGTAAATAGTTTCGAAACTAATTTTGAATTGTCTTGTTTATTAGATATCTCTTTTATGTCCATAAATAATGGATTTTAAATTTGAATGAGAACATCTCATACAGATATTTGATTTTAGAACAAACTTACAAATTTCATGGATATATTATCCAAAATTGTTTACAATCTTCACCCCATTCATCGAACTTTACAAATAAATCTAAAAAAATTGTAAAGATTATCAACAAAGGTTTATTCCAAGAACATCCGTAGATGTCACCCGTTGAACCGTATCGTCACCGCCTACCACCATCGACTTCACGGCTTCGGTAAGCATCGGCTGCACCACGTCTTTTCTTCTTTTTATCTTTGAAGTATCGACCGTCCTCACTATCATCATCACTCCTCCTTTGGTTAATCACTTGTCAAGAACAACAACAAAACCACATAAATCTTGCACAATCGATCTAATTAAACATTTAAGGTACGTACATCTATTCGATAGGAGAGAAAATCTTCTTGTAATATCAAGATGAGATGATAAAAATAATCTCAGTTACATATATATTTACAGGATGAAGATGGCGATGAATTGGATGGAAAGGAGTATTGGGTGATACGAAGATGAATTGAAGAAGACAATGGTTGATTCAAAGCATGTGAGATACGTATATGTAAGCATGACAGGCAAACGAACACCCAAAACCGATGAAAAAGATAGACGTGATTTGCGAGATACGTATATGTAACGCTATTGTTTTAATGTTTATATAACTTTACTATATTCATGTGTAAGTTTTTTGTTTACATATATGTACTTCTTTGTTACGTATACGTAAGTTGGACTTGTATTCACACAAATATATATAAATATTTTTAGGCTTTCAATGGTTTTCTTTGTTACTATATTTTGTTACATGTATGTAAGTATTGGTACGTATATGTAACTCCACTGTTGCATATATGTACTCTAGAAATCATTTTTAGCATTAAATTTTTTTTTGGTAACTCTACTGGATGGCAGGGAGTATTTGGGTGATAAGAAGATGAATTGAAGAAGACAATGGTTGATTCAAAGCATGCGGGATACGTATATGTAACTCTATTGTTTTAATGTTATATAACTCCATGTGCAAGTTTTTGTTTACATATATGTACTTCTTTTGTTACGTATATGTAAGTTGGACTTGTATTCACACATACATATATATACATATTTTAGGTTTTTCAATGGTTTTCTTTGTTTTCTATTTTGTTACATGTATGTAAGTATTGGTATGTATATGTAACTCCACTGTTACATATATGCACTCTAGAAACGTTTTTAACATTAAAAAAATTTTTGGTTTAAAATATGTGTAACTCATTCGGATTTTCATATGGGTTTGTTAACAATGATACACATATGTATGATAGTGTTACATATATGTAACACACAATGTTACGCATACATAACACACACTGTTACGCATACATAACATACATTGTTACGCAAACGTAACACGATGTTACGAATGCATAGGTATTCGTTTTCTTTAGTTTATTTGTTTTTATAAGAAACATGATGATCTAATTTTCAATCCAAAATAAAGAAAATAATACTTTGATTATTTAAATTTCTATTAAATATAAGAGAGATGTGAGAGAAAAATAGAAGATGAGAGTAAATTTAGAAATTTTGTTAATTATACTTGGTAGTTACCAAGTTAATTATATTGTGTTGTTCCTAATTTGCCCTTAATGCATATTTAAACTCTCATAATTTTATTTAATTACTAAAATGTCATTAATTAATCTTAACCATAAATCAAAAAAGATCAATGATGAATAAGTGATTTTCTTGGTTTTCAATTATAATATAGTTTTTATTGAAACCTCCCCTACACACGCGTGCGCGCGCGCGCGCGCACGCACCCACCCACCACAACACACATATATATATATATTAATTACATATTTTTATAAAAACTATAAATCAATAATTGTTGAATAACAACAAAACAAAATCATGTAATTAAATATTAATAAAAATTACAAAGTTGTAACAAGTTTTCATGCAAATACAAAAAGTACAAAGTAGTTTAAATTTATTTATTGTCTTAATATGTAGCTCTACACATAAATGAAATTTAAAACGTAACACTGTCATTCTTCGCGAATTCCATCCAAATCAGCGTCGGTCGGCATTCATCTTTACCTCTTTCAATCTACGAAAAAAAACCAATTTCACTCGAGTTATAAGGTCAAAGTAAAAAGAAGAGAGATTCTACATCTATTTCTATAATAATTTTCTACAACATATAATTATATTTGACCCTACACAATCTGAATCATGCTGCATGAAAAAGTTTATTGAATCACCTCTTTAATTTTATCAAGAACACGTTCAATATAAGAGAGATTCTAGTAAAAGAGTAACTCATCACTTATAAGTAAGCATGATATACTGACCTGGCTTTCACTCATAAGTAAGCATGAACGCCACAATGTCCAGAAGGTTGCCTTACCCGTAAATAGTGTCAACACCTTTGGCATATTGCAAGAATCTCAGTAAGTGTATGGTCCCTTAATACTGTTACGATCAATCACTAAAAACTAAAAATTGATTTCACAACATACCCAAAGAGAAATCAACAAGTTTTGCTCCACTACATGATCCTCCTAGTATCCTTGCAGGAGCAAGAGGATTGGTGAGTGTACCATAATATCTATTTTCTCCACTTATGCTGTAAAAAGAATGCCACGAGAAACAACTTATGTAAGTAAATATATATAAAAATCAAAGTTAGTGATCGGTTATATGTATAGTGTACTAGCCTAACGACACGTGTATTATACGGGTTGAAAAAGTTAATTTTAAAATAAGTACAACTATATATAATAGTTATATTATTTCATATAATATACAAGCATGTGAAAGTTAAATAAATTGAATAGAACTAAGTTACATAATCTTGGCTTCTATACACGGGTTAAAAAAAGTTAGTTTCAAAATAAGTACAACCATAAATAAATATGAACATTAAATAAATATGAATAGAACTAAGTTACATAAGCTTACACTAAACAATTAAATGTAACAGTTGCTTGATAATCATGTTGCTCTTACATTGCTTAATAACAATGGATGTGAGCTCCATCTACACAAGATTTTTGGAAACACACTAAACGCATTTATAGCAGGTGCAACAGAACATACAACACTCAATCACCAACTATCTTAAGAAGAAAAAAGGATGCAATTCAATTCTGCACCTACAAAAGGATGGTGTCCAAAAAGAAAAAAAAATATTTATACCTTAAGTAGAAACCACGCGTAGTCCCACACACCAAACGAAGTGCTAATGGACCACCAACTACAATTAACAAAAACAACGCATGACCTTAAAACCTAAACGTTAAAAATCACCAAAGAGAAAGCAAAATTCCACACAACCTCTAGTCGAATCAATTCGTCAAACGAAAATGCAGTCATGGATGAAATTTCATGAAAAATGCAACCAGAACTACATCACCAACCTTTACATTTCCTGCTTGTTAACCTAAATATTATCCTGCTTGTTAACCATAAATAAGTGATCTTTCTACATTTTCAAGACACCTAATATAGATACATAAAAACATATAAACAAGCAAATATAAAAGGGACATAAAGTAATAAATACAATATATACAAAAAGGTTAAATAGAGCCAATTTATGACCAAACATATCCAATTTGACCTAAACAATGCAAACATACATGAAATGAAATCTCTTTTTCATCATATTATCATACACCGACACATAATCTTTAAAATCAAATTCCTTGATAAATCACAAGTAATCAAGAACAATAGATAGCATGTAACATACATGGAACGAATTAATGGATTGCTTCGAAACAGTATCCCCACTAATCTCTTTTATATTTATGGTCACAATACGAAGTAAGCACACATCATAGCTTACAAACTTAATTTCATATTTCAACATCTCCCTAAAGTCAAGGATATATTATGATCTCAAAATTCCAACCCACATCCTTATGTCATGTAGCATACACAAATATTATTGAAACAAAAAGACATCACCTTAACAATAGATATCATGATGTTATAATTGGATCACCAAACTATACCTTATAAAAATCACAATCTAATCCAAGCGTTTGAAGAACAATGCAAAGATAACCAAACAACGAGATGCACCATTTTGAGACCTTTTTGGAGTAAATGTACCTGTAAGAAATAAATACTTATCAGATTTTAGGAATACTTTCATTAAGATGCTAAAGTGAACATTGCATTAAAATTTTATTGTTAGATTTCCAACCCAACTCAATAAGTGCTAAATGTCTAATTGAACTAGGTCTGCTATTTGATTTTATAATTGAACAATATTTGAATTGAACAATATTTGTACTAGGTATTATTTGTATTTCTACTTTGTTTTATAGGTATTATTTGAACAATATTCGTGGTTTGTGTATTGGGTTTCGAACAGTTCCCTGTGGATCTACGAACAGCGATTCTCCAGTAGCTGTGTGTTACAGCTTGCGATTTCTCGATTTGCTCCGATTTGCACGCAGAACTACCGGTGTACAAGGCGATTCTCCAGTAGCTGTTGTTACAGCTTGCGATTGCTCCGATTTGCTCGATTCTCCAGTAGCTGTTGTTACAGCTTGCGATCCGCGTTCTCCGGTGGCTCCTTGTGTACAAGGTGGTTCAGCTCGATTTGCTCCTTGTGTACAAGGCGGTTCAGATCCGGTTCTCCGGTGACCATTAGCTTCAGATCTACAGCTTGCTTGGATCAAACTTTCTTTCAACCATCTGAAGAACCCTAACTTGGGCACATCTGGTGAGATTGTTCCATCTCTCTCTTACTTTCTGTTTAGGCTGATATTGGCTGGGTTAGGAGTACCAGTATTGTTGAGATATCTGTGTTGCTTTCTGTTGCTCTTTAATGGTTTACTTGTGCATCACTTGTGTGATCTGTTTTTCTGGTTTGGGTGCTTACATTTAAACAACTACTCTAATCTTGATTCTTCCTGAGTCTGATAAAATTCTTGTCTAGTTCTCTGCTGACCGTGTACTTCTGTGGTTTGTGCCTAATTGATTAGTTGTTATAACTGCTGTGATTAGTTGTATAATGTTAGTGTTTTGATATTAATTGCTAAGTGGTATATTGTTGGTTGAGTTTGTGTGTTGAGCATTTGTGGCTTGTTGTCTTCATTCTGGTCAATCTTAGAACTGTTCTCTAGATAGGTTCATTGGCTTATTTAAATCTATACTCAGGATAGCGTGTCATTGTGTGAAGTGGTGATCATTGTTGCTATTTTTGATTAAGTTCTTGTCAGGTAATATAGACAGCAGGTGCCATTATGCTGCCCCGAGATCATGTTCGGTGACGAGAGGTGCGAATACAAGGAAAAAGGATTTTAGATTAAGAGTGGGATGTGGAATGTAGGAACCCTAACTAGTAAGTTACTAGAGTTAATTGATGTGCTAAGGAAACGTAGGGTCCAGATAGCGTGTCTCCAGGAGACTAGATGGTGGGGTGAGAGAGCAACACAGTGCAATAGTATAAACTATGGTATTCAGGGTCTGATGGAACGAAAAATGGAGTAGGGTTTCTAGTTGCTAAGGAACTCCAAGATAATGTAGTGGAGGTAAGAAGATACGATGATAGAATTATGATGTTAAGAATAGTAATAGGGGATGAAGTAGTAGCAGTAGTTAGTAGTGCGTATGCCCACAGTAGGACTAGGAGAAACGGAAAGAAAAAAGTTCTGGGAGAGTTTAGATCACGTTATGGGTGACATACCTAGACACGAAAAAAATATGCATAGGAGGAGATTTTAATGGACATATCGGTAAGGATAATGACCACTTTCAGTTGGTGCATGGAGGCTTCGGGTATGGCCTTAGGAATGAAGGCGGTAAGGAGCTTCTTGACTTTGCAGTTAGCGCATGACTTAGGAATCATAAACTCGTTTTTTAGAAAAGAGAATGCACCTAATCACGTTTAGCAGCGGCGGGAGACACACGCAGAGATAGACTATTATTGACGAGGAGAGAAGATCGTAGCTCGTGGAAGGGCTGTAAGACAATCCAGGAGAGACAGTTGTGACACAACATCATATGTTAGTGGCGGATATACGCGTGAAGAGACCAATTGTCCAACAAAACAAGAGAATTAGACATACGATCAAATGGGGCCAGCTCAAAGACGAAAACATAACCATTTTTAGAGATAAGGTCATACCAATGAACATCCTGGACCACAGGAAGACGCAAACCAAAAGTGGGAGGCCATGGCAAATACGATCATCCAAGCAGCTAAAGAAACGCTTGGAGTTACAAAACTCGAGGACAGTAGACCATAAGGAATCGGGTTGGTGGGAAAGAAAATGTACAGGAGAAGATACGAATTAAACAACAAGTTTTAGAAGCTTATACACTGTAACAATGAGGAAGAAACGCCAGAGCTAAAAGATAAATACAAGGAGGCTAAGAGAGAGGCGAAGAAATATCGGTGTCAGATGCAAAGAACGCGGCGTATGAGAAGATGTATAAACGACTAGAGTCGAAGGAAGGAGAGCATGACATGTTTAAGTAGCCAAGGCAAGAGACAGAGAGCAGAAGACAAGACCTGAGAATTGTGAAGTTTATAAAGGCTGCGGATGGAAAAGTTTTGGTGAACGACAATGACATCAAGGGAGATGGAAAACTTACTTCGATAACCTTACAACATAAAGAACCCAAATCAACAAACAGAGATAGATAATACAAACCCAAACAACACAACAAACAATTGCTATTGTAGAAGTATCACAGTACGGACAAGTCACGAGAGCTATGAAGAAAATGGGAAGGGCCAAAGCGGTGGGGCCAGACAACATACCGATTGAAGTGTGGAAATGCCTGGGAGATGAAGGGCTCAAATGGCTAACAGATTTATTCAACACTATCTTTACGACAGGGAAGATGCGGACCAGTGGAGAACCAGTGTTATAGTCCCAATATATAAGAAAAAAGGAGATGCACAAGTTGCGAAAATTACAGGGGAATAAAGCTATTGAGTCACACGATGAAATTTTGGGAAAGAGTTATTGACACGAGAATTAGACGAGAAACGCAGATAGCGTCAAACCAATTTGGATTTATGCCAGGACGCTCTACGACAGAAGCAATACACGCCATAAGGAGGATAATGGAGAAATACAGAGAAAGAAGAGGGACCTCCATATGGTATTCATCGACCTAGAAAAGGCCTATGACAGCATCTCGCGTCAACTAATTTGGAAAGTCTACGACTTAGAAGGGTACCAGAGAGGTATATCAAAATAATCAAGGATATGTATGATGGGGCAAAAACGTGTGTGCGAGCCCGATCGGAGACACGGACTCATTCACAGTGGAAGTGGGACTCCACCAAGGATCGGCACTGAGCCCATTTCTCTTAACAGTAGTGTTGGATGAGATGACCAAGTCTATACAGCAGCAGCTCCGTGGTGCATGCTCTTTGCGGATGATATTGTCTTAATATCGGAGTCTAAAAGGGTGCTTAACGACAAGCTAGAACAGTGGAGAGCAGCACTAGAGCGCAAAGGTTTAAGGATAAGTCGCTCAAAGAAGAATATATGCATTGTAACTTTAGTGGCGAGGCGGAGAGGACATCCAAATCACTATTCAGGGTATGGCGGTCCCACAAACGTCTAGGTTCAAATACCTGGGCTCGTACTTGCAGGAGGACGGAGAGATACACGCGATGTAGCGCACCGTGTTTCAAGCGGGATGGTGCAAGTGGGAGAGCAGCATCAGGGATACTATGTGAAAGAGGTTTCTAGCAAAACTAAAGGGAAAGCTATACCGAGTGGCGGTACGTCCAGCTATGTATATGGACACAGACTGCTGGGCCATAAAGAAATCGCACGAGGAACAAATAAACAAAAAACAAACAAACAAACAAACAAACCCAGTATATCCCACTCAAGAGCAGGGTCTGGGGAGGGTAGGGTGTAGGCGAGTCTTTCCCTCATCTTGTTAGGTAGAGAGGACCGCTTCCAATGAGACCCCCGA